>JAOTRJ010000016.1:4823307-4837673 GCA_028564905.1 Leptodoras praelongus
TACTCCGGTTTCCTCCCACAGTCCAAAGACATGCAGGTAGGTGAATTGGTGATGGGAAAATTGGCCCTTGGTGTGTGGGTGCGAGTGTGGGTGTGTGTGTGTATGGGCCCTGCGATGAATTGGCGCCCTGTCTGGGGTTGGTTCCTGCCCTTGCGCTCAGGGTTGCCGGCTGGGCGCCGGCTCCCCCGTGACCCTGAGACTGGGAGTGGGCGGTACAGAAAATGACTGACTGACTAAATTAAATTAAATTATTATTACAGAAGGAACTGTGATATTGAAACATGTAAAATTACTAAGATTTGTTCAATTAATTCTGACTTGAGAGTGGATATAAAAATTGTAATGGTTGAACATGATTTTAATGGCTGTCTCATTGCCCTGCTCATACACCTGCCATTAATTGAATGAATCTTAAAGCAAGTACTTGTTTTAAAGTGGGTGTCTTAAATGTCATTTCCGAAGTGTCACCATACTCACAGACACAGAAATAAAGCTACATGTTTCTGCCCATTTTGTCATACTTGCACTTAATACAGGATGGGTGTCCCCAAACTCTTATTTTTAATATGCCAACATGTAGAGAATATTTAGTAAAATTTTGTAAAGAATATTTTGTAAAAAAAAGCACATTTAGCTACAATTTCATATTTTCCCTACGTATGGCAACCTTTGGGACACCCTGTACATGCAGGTTCCATTGAGTACAAATATTTAAATGGGACAAACATTTTATGAACTTCCTTAGCTCCTGACACTGCATTCGACATAAAGCATCCATGGAAGCTGTTTAAAGGGGAAGTCCTTATTATATCCTGTGTTAACTATATTAGTTATAGACTAATCTGAATTTTTTTCTAGAAAGAACAACAAAATAATTCCTGAAATACATGAAGGTACAATGCATTCGTAATGCAGCTACTAGGAATATTTTGAATGCACTTGTCCTTTAGTAGTTTATGAAAACATTTTTCAGATTTTATTATGTAAAAATCTTGCGTCAATATAGTTTAAAGCAATACCAGTTTCAGAATTCCTAATCGTCCTATACAAGTTAAGAGTTACTTCGTGCATTATATAGTTGATTTACCCTTTTGATGGCAACCAGGATGAAGATGGGGATGCAGACCATCGGTGTGAGAGTGAGCAGGGCAGCGACTGCAGAGCCCCAGCTGGGTACGAAGTCTTCCGAAGCTCTGAGTGATGGACTGCTGATGAGATCATACAGCAGAGTTGCCTGAAGTGGCATTAGAAAAAGAGAGGTGGAGTGTAAGAAAATGAGACAGAAGAGGCAAAAAAAACAACAACTGGACACCAAAAGTTGTAGTCATTTCCTTCTCACCTTCTACGGTGTAACAAGTTACCTGTTCTGTTCACTGCATAGAGATTGTTTGTAATTTGACAGCTTAGTTGTGGTGCATGCTGTACAACAAGCTACTTACCCTCACCGGGCACTTCATTAGGTACACCTTGCCAGTACCGGGTTGGACCCGCTTTTGCCTTAAGAACTGCCTTAAAAAATTCTTCGTGGAATAGATTCAACACAGTTCTGTAAACATTCTTTGGTACATACTGACATGCCGGCATCATGCCATTCTGCCATCCTGCAGGTTTGCCAGCTACACATCCATGATGCGAATCTCCTGTTCCACCACAGCAAGGTGATCTATTGGATTGATATCTGGTGACTGTGGAGGCCATTTGAGTAAAGTGAACTCATTGTCATGTTCAAGAAACCAGTTTGAGATGATTTGAGCTTTGTGACATGGTGAGTTATGTTGCTGCAAGCAGAAGGTGTATACACTGTTTATAAAGAGATGGTCATGGTCAACAAGAATACTCAGGTAGGCTGTTAAGGGTCCCAAAGTGTGCCAAGAAAATATCCACCACACCACTACACCACCAGCATGAGCCTGAACCATTGATACAAGGCTTCAAGGTTCCTGCTTCAAGGTTCGAAACATTTTGCATTCAGAGATGCTCTTCTGCATACCTTAGTTGTAACGATTTGTTGTTTGAGTGAATGTTGTCGTTCTATCAGCTGAAACCAGTCTGGCATTTCTCCTCCGACCTCCGGCATCAACGAGGAATTTTCACCCAGAGAACTGCCTCTCACTGGATATTTTCTCTTTTTTCTCTCATTCTCTGTAAACCCTAGTGATGTTTGTATGTGAAAATCACAGTAGATCAGTGGCTTCTGAAATGCTCAGACCAGCCTGTCTAGCACCAACAACCATGCCACGTTCAAACCCACTGACACTGATGTCTACATGCCTAAATGTAAATGAGTTGCTGCCATGTGATTGGATGATTAGATATTTGTGTTAAAGAGCAGTTGAACAGGTGTACCTACTGAAGTGCCCGGTGTGTGTATAACTGGTCAAGTGGTAAATAGAGAAGTAGTGCTTATATCACTGATGCTCCTTAACAGTTCTGTGCTTGGATTCTACCTCACTTATAAGTTTCATTCATTCATTCAATTTCTTAACCGCTTATTCCTTTTCAGGGTCAAGGGAGAGCCGGTGCCTAGCCGGCAGCATAGGGCGCACACACATGGGCCACTTTAGAGACACCAATCAACCTAACGTGCATGTCTTTGGACTGTGGGAGGAAACCGGAGTACCCAAAATAAACCCACGCGGACACGGGGAGGACGTGCAGACTCCACACAGAAAGGACCCAGACCGCCCCACCCTTGCTGTGAGGCGACGGTGCTACCCACCGAGCCACCGTGTCGCCCCCCTTGTAAGTCTCTTTGGATCAAAATTATTTTCTGAGATAGAGCAATAAATGAAAGAGGAAATATTAAAGAGCAAAGAGGTGAAAAATTTCATAAACTTACTACACAGATGAACGGGGTGATGAAGAGCCAGCAATACTTCAGCACAGACATCGGACGATATCCTATCATGTCCTCAATGTTGTCAAAAAAACGGTCCGCACCTGTAGCATTGTAGTCTCATTTTAGTCAATCTTAGCTTCTGTTTCCTGTTTATTGACACATGGCTCCTGTTTATCAGCATTTTTATACCTGGCTATTATAAATTTCTATTCCACAGATTAATTTGCATACACTGTCACTAGATGTGCAAAGCTGGTGGAGACATACCCTAAAACACTTGCAGCTGTAATTGCAAAAGGTGGTTCCACAAAGTATTGACTCAAGGGGCTGAAAACTTTTGCACATCGCACTTTTCAGTTTTTTACTTGTAAAAATTGTTCTATAATTTTCTTTCCACTTCACAACTGTGTGTATTTATGTTTGTGGTTGTAATGTGACAATTTATGGAAAGGTTCAAAGGGTATGAATACTTTCGCAAGCCACTGTACATACCAAAATTATACTGGACATGACGGTATATTAAAAGTAAACTGTTTCAATGTTTCAACTTTTCAATTACACTTAAGAAATATCCCACAAGCAAGAGTACGAGCCTGCAGGCTGAGTGATTTATGTAATCACAGCCATGCCAATATTCAATATAACCATGATTGCACGTGCGATATTGCTTTTACACAACAGTTCTCTATGGATTCATAATGTTAAAACCACCTCCCTAGTTGTTCCACCTTATAGATGTAAAGTCAGAGACAGTAGCTTATCTATTGCTGCACAGTTTGTGTTAGTCATCCTTCCTAACACAACTAATCCCTACGCACTAATCCTTCCTCAGTGCTCAAAGGATGCTGCCCACAGGACACTCTGAATATGGAAACTACAGTTCTATAGTATTTAGTGGTTACATGATTACTTCAACCTTTCTGAATAAAGAACAAAGGCCTGCTGAAAGGACACAGCTCTTTTGAACAGATATCTTTTTTTTCCATGGTTTTGTAATCTTGTGTCTACTCTTGACTCTAAAGCTCTGCTGTAATCCATATAAACAGTTTAATCCAGATACATAAAGCTCTGCAGAAACTTACCATAAACCCAGGCAATGACGACTGTCTCGAAGCAGGCGATGAGGAGCAGGTTTGTTCCACTGGGGCCGTACATGTCTATCAGCTTAAAAAGGTGGAGCCCACCCTGAGAGAGACGCAAACACACATTTGTGGTTTTATTTAGTTAAACTATTACAGTATTACAGTCTGCTAAATGATTCTAAATGTTTTTAAGTTGATAAGATCATTTCACAAGAATTGGGTCATTTGTATTTTCATGACATGTGGCAGCCTGAGTAAAGTTTCTGTTTTAAATTCTGAAAACTACAAGCTTTCCTGAACTAAAATGTGAGCCACGAGTTCATGAGCCATGCCAACCCCAATGAGTTTTTGCTTATACAATTTCAATAAAAACAAACATAAGAAAAAAAATACACCCTGCATTATATTACCCACATTCCTATGCACATGTACTATGAACTGCTGTGAGGAATTGAAGGATAGCAAGTGTGAAGGTGTGTTTCACTGAAAAGGTTAGGGTTAGACAGAGACAGAGACTTTGCAGAATGTTTTGGAATTAGAGCTGGGTTGGTGTGTTGGTTGTTGATATCAAGCATTTACATCATAGATTGAGTTCTTGAATAGAAATGTGTGGCTCCCTGTGCTTACCTTAAAGCCCCCTATTAGATTTTGCCTTTTAGACATATCCCAAACAGTTCTAGCTCTATGTTTGTAACCTGATTTGTCATTTGAAAAAAAAACAGTATTAGTTTCTGATAACTGATATCTGATGTAATAAAATCAGTTACTTGTATCGAACCCAGACTTTTAGACCCTACTCTCATTCAGTACCTGAGTGACCAGAGGAAGGCCCAGCAGGAAGCAGACCACGGCGATGAGCAACACCAGAATCTCCCTGCGCTTTGGCTTCCTTAGAATTCCAGGGAAAACATCGGTGAGGGCAGTCGCAAGACTCTCCACACACACAAACTGAAACATAAACAGTGTTCATATGGACAAACGGGTTTTTTTTAGAGACATATTTTACAATGCATCTTAGTAATAGTGTTTAGTAGTAGTTATATCAAAGCAACTGGAATTGTGAAACAATCTTAAAATGGTTTAGTGCTCATCTGAGAAGCTACAGAATGGTGATCCTTCACATCATCAGGGGTATAATGATAGGTATACTAGGGATGTCATCCAATATGAACATTGTTTGAAATGGACAGATAAAGTGTTCTAAACAGATACAAATACAGATATGAAGCTTGGTCAGATATTAAGCTTGTAGATGTGAGCAAGTAATCATGTATGAAGCTCATAGGACAAAAAAAGACCACATTCGTTAAGAGAATGGGAACGATGCATTTAAGTGACACAGTGGCAGCGGGGAGGTCAACTGGCTGCTTTGAACTGAGCGAAGCTGGTGGAAATACAGGAAAAAGGAGATGAGTCTCACCTACATTGCATTACCCTAAGTTTATTTATGTGTGTCTCTTTGTGTTTTCAGGAGGGCGGTAACCAGGGACAGTTAGTGTGCTGAGGAGCAGAGACCTGTGTGTGTGTGTGCGCAAGAGTGTAGGGAGGAAAAATGATTTAAAGCTATAGTTGAGTGCTAAAACAAAATATCCTTTTTGTTGAGTTTACAAAGCCTGTTTTCAGAGTCCAGGGTTCTACAGATAAATTTACAGCATTCATCCCTAGTAAGTGTAGCCTGGTTAAAGTTACGGTCGCTATATATAAATTAGGCTATTACAGAGCACAGGCACGTACAGCCTAAAATAATAATTGCATAAATGTAACTTTTAAAGTGTGCCTGTTCTATCATCAGGAGATTGGGGGTACTGATGATCCCAGAGCCATCTGTGGCCAGGACCTCTCTCAATCAGAACAGCACTAGCCAATCATGGGCATCTGCAGTGGTGGAATTTAACTAAGTAAATTTACTCAAGTACTGGAGGTAGGTGTACTTAATTTAGTAGTTAGTAGTTTATGCTATTTTATACCTCCACACCACTACACTTCAGAGGGAAATATTGTACTTTCTACTCCTTACATTTATTCGACAGATTAGAAGAATATACACAATGGATAATATAACAAGCTTTTAAAATACACCCCATAATTAAATATTAACCAACAGATTAGTGTATTAAAATGTTTTCTTTTTCCCACTTTTCAACACTAACATGCTCCTTACACACCGATGCTTCAGTATTAATCATGTATAATAATATATCAGTCAGACAGACCAAACCAACACTTTTACTTTAATACTTTAACTACACTTTCCTGCTAATATACGTGTACTTTTACTCAAGTAAAAGTACTTTTACTTTACTTGTAATATAGTACTTTTATACTGCTGTATTTGTACTTTTAATAAAGTAAAGGATCTGAATAATTCTTCCACGAATGGGCATCTGTGAGCTCATGTATATGGAGGAGTGGAGGTAGGGATGTCTACCGAGCGCATTACTCTGCCCTGTGATGCATCCTGAGCCCTGTGATGTAGCAAGATGCAGTTTCATGTTCAGGTTTCATGTGTCTAAGAGTAAAAGCTTTAAGAGCTCTGCCCAATTGTTATATAATAAAAGAGAGCTGGTGACCAAATAGGAGGGAAAAACTGGTTTAGGCCATGTCCACTTTGTGTTTAAATCTAAAAACAGACACATATATGAATAATTGTGACATGTCCTTTGTACATAGTGTAAACCTTAGAATCAGGGTGCATCCATTTATATCTGACATCAGCTAAATAACTGAATCAAAATATTTTGTTTTTAATATATTTTTCATTTGGTAATGAACAGGTGAACAAAAATTGTAATATAGAGAGTTATGTCCTTAATCTGCTTAATTGACTTCCCTTCTATCCCATAGTACTGTACATGATCAGACAGATTAGGCCAGAAAGTGTTCATTGCTCTGTAGTTCTCTATAATTCTTTTGTTTGGTAGCTCTAGTTCATCAGCTTTTTTTCTGTACTATATCTGTATTTTTGCAAGCCCTGATATCGTCTAGGATAGCATGTAAGTATGCAATTTAAGACACAGTTGCTGTGTGTGTTCTGTACCTTCTGGTATAGACCTTCTGATATAGACAGAAACATCTGGGCAGTGTGTATAACATTATAACCTTCTTAAGAAAGCCATCATTATATCAGGAACTAGGGTTCTTGCATGTTTCTGAGGTACCTACTGTATGTGTGTACTAAATGAGCTCTAAGTTGAACAGGGTGTATCAATCATATAATAATGGTGGTCTGCAAAGCCTTTCATGCAATAGGGTATTCATGTGTCCAGTCACTCTGACATACTGCTACTAGACATTGGCACACACACTCTGACATACAGATTACCTGGCTGTCTAGTCCAAGGAATAGGACCATCAGGAAGAAAAGGACAGACCAGAACTGAGGGCCTGGGAGGAGTGACAGGGCTTTGGGATATGCTATAAATGCCAGGCCTGGCCCTGCAAAACAGTTCAAAGTAAAGACAGCTCATCATATAACTGAGCGTAGTATGATAATTGCTTTCTTAGTATGTACCTTTCACTGTTGCGCTCCACGAAACAGACAGAATGAAACAGAAGATTTCAAATTACTTTTGGTTGTGCAGTGAAGTAACTGAAGGATTAAATGAGTTTTATCTCATTACCTGGGTAAAGGAGCTTGGTGCAAAAGACTGAACTGCTGGACTGAAGTGCCTTCTGGAGGCTGAGTGTAGTGTATTCATATTCCTGATGTGATCTTCTAGCACATATTTGGTGACCTCGTGCTCTAACATGGCTGGTTTAATTCATAACTCACTTTATGATTAGATTATATTGGGTGTGTTTTTGCTGGAAATCACTGACTATGAATCCTTTTTTTTATTAAAAAAAATGTTAAAATGTTTTATTGTTATTATTATTAGTAGTAGTAGTAGTAGCAGTAGTAGTAGTAGTGGTCATAGTATCAGCATCAGCAGTGGTAGTAGAAATAGCAGTAGCAGTACTAGTAGTAGTGGTAATAGTGGTAGTAGTAGTGGTAATAGTGGTAGTAGTAGTAGTAGTAATTGTAGTATTAGTGGTCGTAGTGGTAGTAGTAGTAGCAGCAGCAGCAGTGGTAGTAGTAGTGGTAATAGTGGTAGTGGTAGTAGTAGCAACAGTGGTAGTAGCAGTGGTAATAGTGGTAGTAATAGTAGTAGTGGGAATAATGGTAGTAGTAGTCGTAGTAGATATTGCTATTAAAGTAAAGTGTCAGTGTGCATGCCAGTGTCCATGAGTGCAGAAGTACAGGATGTACAGTAAAGTGTAAAGTAGTGCAGATTTAAATGTAAGAGACTCCTGAGGAGACTCAGTCCTCATCTGTCCTCCTCCCTCTTCTGGCCCCACTGGGAAGAGTTGAAGAGCCTGATGGCCCTCGGGACATCAGTAGTAGTAGTAGTAGTAGTAGTAGTATTAGTGGTAGTAGCAGCAGCAGTGGTAGTAGTAGTAGTGATAGTAGTAGTAGTAGTAGCTGTAGTAGTGGTGGTAGTAGTAGTGATAGTAGTAGTAGTAGGGGTAGAAGTAGCAGCAGCAGTAGTGGTAGTGGTAGTAATGGGTAGTAGAAGTAGCAGCAGCAGCAGTGGTAGTAATTGCAGTGGTACTAGTTGTAGTAGTAGTGGTACTAGTTGTAGCAGCAGTATTAGTATTAACAGTATTATTATAAGTAGTAGTATTGATCTGAGACCTTTTTGTTTTTGTTATTATTGTTTTGTTCTTATTCATTTCCTGCCCTAAAACGACTCATGCAGACCAAATTAAGTCATAACCCTTCACCAATATTTATTAATCCCTCTTGCTAGCTTGTGAAACTATATGTTTCCAGCAGTAAAGTATTCAGCAGTGTCTGAACCTCAGTGGTTATAAAACAACGGCATTTGTAAACAACAAATTTATCACATTCCAATCTATCCTATAATCTATCCCAAAAACACATTTACAAAAGCTTCATTATTTAAGGGTTGGATACATATCTAGACTCATTTGAAATAACATCCTTCTGGTCATTAGCTCACAAACTTAACTGCTCAGATACTACTGCCTAGAAGAGTGAGTGTATATGAGTGTGTAACAACACAGTGTTCTTAAAAAGTTAAATGCTACCTGATCTCACTATATTCTCCATAGGCAAGGACAGCTCATGAGCCATGTAGCCCAGGATAGAGAACACAGCGAAGCCTGCGAAGATGCTGGTGCCACTGTTCAGGGCACAGAGAGCGATGCAGTCTCTGATGTTAGAGAAGATGTAAAAGTGTCCATTACGCACATCATTCAAAAGCAGACACACAAGGCACAAAACAAATGCTAATGTACAATCAGAAACACAGAAGGTAGGAAAGTGGAAGAGTCACTAACTTGTAGCAGTCATTGTGGTATTTGTTATAGCTTCCCAAAGCAGTGAGGACTCCCTGACACACAGCATAAGAAAAAAACACTTGGGTCCCTGCGTCACACCAAACCTAAAGAAAGAAAAGAAAGAAAAGAAAGAATGAAAGAATGAAAGAAAGACAGACAGACAGAAAGAAAGAAAAAAAGAAGAAAAGCCTTTGTCACATATAAATTACAACACAATGAAATTCTTTTCTTCATATATTCCAGCTTGTTAGGAAGCTGAGGTAAGACATGAGGAGAAAGACATGAAAGAGAAATGAACAAAAGACAGAAAATAGGCATGTGCATGTGTGTGTGTGTGTTTGTGTGTGTGTGCAGCTCAGCTGCACATCTGGATAGCATATGCAGCACTGCCTAGCTGGCAGGATTCCATTTCCTCCCTCTCACCACTTCCTGTGTGTGATTACTTCAGGAATATCACAACAAACAAACCTATTCAAAAAAAACTATTTAAAACGTATTAATAAAAGTTATAGTGAAAGATCCCATCTTCTACTTTTAGGGGTGTCACAGTGCTCCAGTGTGCAGTTAGTAAAATGAATGATTGAATGATTTAATTAACTAATTTAATTAACTGATTTAATTAATTCATGTTCAACTTTTAGTTGTCTAGTCTAAATGCAATTAAAATGGATGGGCTTGATGTAGTAAAGTGTCTGTGAATAAATGCATGTCACATATTTCATATCATACTTAATTTTACATACACTGAAGAACCAGAAAAACTGGTATACACAACCACACCACCTATGCACATTGATTGATCATTGATTGCATCCACCAGAAATCTGTTGATCAGAAAGTTGTTTCCACCATGAGTATGGCAAGTTATCCTGATTTTCGACAGATGGGTCATAGCATTTCAGAGGTAGAAGCAAAGTTTGGATTTTTGCGTATGAGCATTTCAAGGGTTCCCTCCAAGATCCTGTAGGGGACCTACCAATTATTAACTGGTATACCAGTTTTCCTGGTACCTTCAGTGTACTTTCCTATTGTAAACATAACGTTCTTTGGTAGTACAGTCATTTTTCTCTACAAGTAGATTAGTTTACAAATTTAAATTAAAAAACAATTTTCCACTTTTCACAATCTGAGTAAGCATGCAAAAATGCTAGAACCTTAATTCTGGTAGAGACACATGCAAAAGGGAGACATATTTGAAGTTTGGGAAAGCTTGCAGAATTACTTATAGCAGAACCACACATATTCAGAATAAGAAACCGTTTGGATTTTGTCTGTGTAAAGAGAATTCAATAACAATGATATAGTCCTGTATACAGATGAGCTTGTGTAAAGAACTTCATGTCCCAGCTGTCATTTCTACACCCCCACTTAAACTGTTTCCAGTTTGTAAATAATACAACCATAAACATCTGCACTGCACGTGCTCTTGCTCCGTCGTCTCTTGCTAACCTTTCAGAAGTAACTGCTTGCCAATTTAATGCTCTCTCTCTCTCTCTCTCTGCAATTTAATGTTCTCTTTTACTGTAATTGCTATTTATCAAGCCCGGTATATAATCCTGTTATCAATTATATCTTGTTATCACCCTAAACTTTGCTTCCTGCCTCAGAGCAATCTATACAAAATATACAAAAGATGATCTGAACCACACCCTTTACCTTTCACCCTTTTCTCTATTTCTTTGTTAGCATTGATTGTATTGACTTCAGAAATTGACTACACAGAACAAAAAGAAAACTTCCAGCACAAAGGGGTGTGTGGTCTATGGCGAAGATGAAGCGGTCTTCCCTGAAGAATGGGAACAAAGAGCACTGGGCTGTTCAAAACATGTAAGTCTGATGTAAGAACAAGGGTTGTATTTTCCATGTGAATGCATGTCTGGCAATATAGTGTGGACAACAACAGTGTGTGTGGCACAGGAAGTCAACAAGCCAACATCATTAACAGTGGTCAGCATTCATTGATATATATAACGACGAGGCATGATGTCATCTCTCTGACAGAAGCCAAAATACTCAAATAATTAAGTGCTGCTAGTCACATATTTGTAATAAAGACGTGGTTGTTCATTTGAGACTTTGGTTTTTCCCAACTCAGTCTGGTCTACAGAAACTATACCTCATGAACTGCACTTGACAGAAAAACTGCTGTTCTGGCTGAGGGTAGAGCTCATTTCTGGTCTGGAAGAATCCTTATCACTATGCTTTCTACATGTAACTATGTACTGGACCTTTAATGAGACCACGGTAATGTTTTGTGGTAAACACAAACATTTCTGTAGATGTAAAGGAAGTAGCATTACAATCAGTCCTCTCTGTAAAACAAGATTTATTTCTATGTCCATTCTGATAATGTAGTCCAGATGTAAATGTACACAAAAAGAACTGATCCTAGATCAGTTTCGTGAGTCCTGCTATAAACTGGCCCTGTTGCTTTGAGAGTCCTCTCAAATGGGTCTCTAGAGCAGTATAATGAAATATCTACAAAGCCCTTATGCTCATTTACATACTGCACACACACACACTCACAGACTTTGTCTTTCTCTACTTGTGAGGAATTCCCATTGACATCATTATTAATGCAGCTAATTAATGCTATAGCTAACCCTAACCCTGACCCTAACATTAACCTTAGTAATGATAAGGCAACTTTCTTTTACTTTTTTATATTTGTTAAATACTACAACAAAAAGCACTTTCCATAAGGTCAAAAATATCAGATATTGCTATTCTTGTGGGGATATTTGTGTCCCCACAAAGATATAAAAACAAGGACACACACACACACACACACACAGACACACACACACACACACACACACACACACACACATATATATATATATACTTACATGAGGATTGGCGAGTTTGGAGATGTCAGGGTACAGGTAATAGCTGATTCCTGCTCCAGCGCCAGGTAGAGTGACTCCTCGGAAAAATAGAATCAGCAGCATGATATATGGGAACGTGGCTGTGAAGTAGACCACCTTGGAAAAACACATCACACATAATTACTATGATATTTGTAATAATGAACCACAGTACTTGCAGTGCCTGCAATTTTCTCTATTTTTTTTAAAGACATGTTCTATTTTACACTTCTACACATTCTACTGGCACTGACAGAATGACAGAACACCTAGACTGTGCAGTGTGTTGAAGAAGTCTTGTCTGATGGACATGTATCTCCTACGCTTACTGCTCAATTTCAGCATAACTTTCAGGCTGACGTATCATCGTTTAAATCAAACCAGCAAGAAAAGTCCAGAGTCAGAATATCACATACTGTAACTCAGGCATGCTTCTGCTTTTGTTAAGCTCCACCCCCTTTTGCAAAACCTGAATACTGCTCAAGTCCGGAGTTATGTCTGAGGTTTGAATACCAATGTGTGCAAATTTGCACAGATGCCCTTTTAAGAGGGAAAACTGCATGTGTATACACCAAAGTACATGTTACTGTACTGATATTTGGCTAACTAACTAGGTAGCCAATTAATCTTACCCACATGCGCACGTATTAACTGAAAACTTCTACAGTGAAGTACCAGAAAAACAGTTAACACTTCTTGGAGGGAACATTGCACAGTCCTCATGCTGATACTGATACGTTGAGGCTGGTGTTCTGGTTTTGCCAGTATTCTTGTAGTCATAGTACACCCTGGAAATGCTCCAATGTGAATTTCTAAACTTTGCTTCTACCTCCGAAATGTCTACATGTCACATTCTCATGGTGGAAACAGCTCTCGAAGCTTCCACAGATGTCTATCAGTTTATATATGCAATGGGACCTGGTATTTCAGTGTACATGTTACTGTACTGATATTTGGCTAACTAACTAGGTTACCCATATTAATCGACAACTTCTATACATATGGTCTACATACATAACTGAAAAATAGCTAGGACAAGTTCATAGCTTTTTTGTTCCTCAATCCTGTTGAGTGGTTTGTTGCTTTGTTAGTTTAGGAATAAAATCATCCATTAATGTTAGTAATTAAGTAGGTTCTGATTCCTTAAAGGAGTCCACAAAAGCCAACTCAATGCACACACATTCCTATATGTTCCACATTATTCAAAAATTCATTCAAAGATTCATTCATTATTCAAAAATTCAAGCATGTCTTTAACAGTGTAATAAGGTTTCAAGTATCTGACACGCATTTCACTCATAATTGGGGCTGATGTTCATGTTCAGGGTCACTGTTTGTGTGGGTGTGTGTGTGTGTTTACCTTGCCTGTAGTCTTGACTCCTTTCCAGATGCAAAAGTAACAGATAATCCAGACCAGTAAAAGACAGAGTGCCAGGTCATAGTGCGGTGGGCCCAGGAAATCATCATTGGATATCCTCTGCACGCGATAACTGAGAGGACACAGACACACGGTTACATGGGGAAAAAAAACAAACTTCCCCAGCAGAGTTCTCTCTATTTCTGCATGGAATAGACATACGTGGTAGTGGTAATTGAAAGCTTCACAGATTCAGACTTCCCAAAGCCTGGTTCAACTTTACAACGCTGTCTAAATGTTCTACTCTGAAATGGAACCAGGTGGACATGTTGGTTTATATACACGTCAAATGTCGCCATCCCCAAATAGTAAACAAGAGCATAATAGCGTGATGGATACAGATGGTTCACTTCCCAAGTTTGGTTTTGAGGGTTGTAGTTCAGAGCGGCACACGAGAAATAAACATACCGTTCTCATCAAGCTGTCCTGCAGTAATACCCCATTTCCCAACCATATGTGCAACCAGGAATGGGCTATGAAAAATGTGCATTTTTTTATTCTTAGAAAAAAAAGGAAAAGGAAGAAAGGAAGTGGAAAAAAATGGAAGGGAAACATGGTTTAAATATAATTATGGGAATTACACTTAATTAGTCTTAGTGTTCAGCCCACTGCTGTCTTATTATGTGGGTTTGAGTTTAAATCTTTCTGTCGATTAGTTTTAGAGTGGCCTTCAACTTGGTTCCAGTCTTTGAAAGAATAAAGGTTGTGTAAATTGTTATTAAAGATATTTGGGAATGAACCTTAAAATGGGGCGGCACGGTGGCGCAGTGGATAGCGCTGTCGCCTCACAGCAAGAAGGACCCGGGTTCGATCCCCGG
>JAOTRJ010000016.1:4986410-4998347 GCA_028564905.1 Leptodoras praelongus
GACTGTAGTCCATCTGTTTCTCTGCATACTTTGTTAGTCCCCTTTACTCTGTTCTCTAATGGTCAGGACCCCCACAGTATGTGTGTTCATTTACTGTGCACTCTATGAGACACATCCACCATGTTGCTCCACCCTGTAGATGTAAAGTCAGAGACAGTAGCTCATCTGTTGCTGCACAGTTTGTGTTAATCACAGTGGACAACGAGTGCAGAGAAAAGGTGGTGGTCATGTTATGCCTGTTTGGGGTGTGTGTGTGCTGTACATATGTATGAACTGAAATACATGAGTTGCTGAAAGACTGAAAGCCTATTTTTAAGCTTCACATAGTCTTATTATAGCAAATAATTATGAAAAAAATAAATAAATAAATAAATAATGACACACATCTGCTTTTCAATTCAAAAACATTTTGTTAAACGATTGCCTTTACTAATTAGTAGCCCATTAATGTGACTGCAAAAATATTTCAAGTCAAGATTCAATGAAGGAAGTTATCTAATATTTCTAATTATGAGATAAATATAAGATTACACATTTAGGACACATTTCAAGCCTAATCATCTTATTCTGTTGGAAGATAATTTTGCTTCTACCAGAAATAAAATGATCTGCTAATAGAAAAAGAACCATTCATACTTTAAAGTGTGTATAAATATCCAGGAACAGGCTTAATAATCTCAATTCCAATAAAATAACATATAGTTGAATATACTGTATTCAAAATATTTTTACTTCCTAAGATATAATCTTTCCAGTTCAGAGTTTCTGTACTCCCTTAAAGCACCCATTTCCTTGTCCATACTTTTGCTCCAGGTCATGTGAACTGTGTATGCTGGATCCAGGCTGTGGCTTTTGCTACCAGCAGAACAGCACTGCTGTTTTCTCTTCCTCCTGTGTGCCAGTCAATCAGGCCTCCACAGAGAGAGCAGCGTGGGGCAGGTGAGTCATAATCGGCATCCGCCTTTGCATGTTGAGATTTTCCACTAAAGCTTAGCAGCACGCTACAGTGACATGATGCTGGATGTCACATAACCCCTTTATTTTAAAGCAAGACATGACTCATTTTTTGTCAGTTAGACATGGTATCTTATGGTTAGATTGCAGTTCGCAAGGTGATATCATTTTTAACTGTGCTGCAGGTGCTCAAACTCAACACAGCCTCCACATCACAGTTATTGGGCTTATAATTTCTGCCCAACCTCCTACTCTTGGCTGGTTCTCCTGGGTCTTATTCTGTACTTGGCTTTCTTTGCTCCAGGTAAGAGGTCTGAGGACAAAACCATCTGATTTGTACTACTAATGCCCCATTTTGGATCAATTTAAATTAGTATGTAAATGCTTATTAATATAATGCACTTTTAATTTTTTCACAACAATTTCATCTTGGTTGTTTAGCTGAACATATTTTTATGGCTTTTGATTTAAATCCTAAAAAAAAGTGTGTCTTTCAGGACTGGGCCCAATGCCATGGACCATTAATTCGGAGATTTACCCACTGTGGGCGAGAAGCACAGGCAACGCCTGCTCAGCCGGAATAAATTGGACCTTCAACGTGCTGGTGTCCCTGACCTTTCTACACTTAGCCCAATACCTCACCTACTATGGTACAATTATATAATATAATATATAATATATAATATAATATATGGAACCATGAATTCTACTTTCTATCAGACACTCCTGAAGGTGATTGTCTGCCAATCAGTTTTTATCTTATATTAAAATTAGCTTGATGACCTGAAACATTCAAATATAAAAATACAAGAAGATGAGAATGGGGCAAATACTAATATATTAATAACTGGCAGTAATGTGATCCATAACGTAGATATTAAAAGATATAAGAAATGTCCCAAAAAGACAATTTCTTGCAGTTTAGTTATTATAGGTCTTATTTCTCAGCTTGAAGTGAGATTTCTGTTATCTTCCAGGTGCATTCTTTCTGTACTCGAGCCTTGCTCTGCTGGGGTTCATCTTCGTTTACGGATGTCTCCCGGAGACCAAAGGGCGCAGGCTAGAGGAGATCGAGTCTCTGTTTGAAAGCCGCCTGTGCTCCTGTGGTGCATCAGACTCAGATGAGGGCCGGCAGGTGGAATACATCCGAGTTAAAGGATCAAATTACCACCTGTCTGACAATGATGGTTCAGATGTGGAATAAACCTCAGGTGAAAGTTCAAAGAGTGCCCAGTAGTTCCTCTCTCAGCTCTGCATATGGCTTACAAAGAGAGTAAAAGGAATCCCTTTTCAGCTTCACCCCACCATGACACCAGGCCCATCTGTAGCAGTCAGGCTGCATCTTACAAATACTGCATGCCACTTTAAATGGAAAATGGAACTGACACATCCAAACATACAAACAAAAACAGTGCTAAGCCTGCTTTTGTGAAATGTCATTTAAAAGTATTTGAGTTGTGGTACACTACTGTTGGATATTGCAGTACTCACAGTATACTGACAGATGTTACACAACTGTCTTTGTGCTCACTGCAGTAAAATGAGGTGTTTCCTACACAGAAGAATAGTCAGTCAACTTAGGTTTATGTGAAGATGCTAGGCTTTGGCACTGGCAACTTGTTCTCACCTCAAAGTTCATTTCTGTGAATAACATTTTCAGTCCGATTCTTGCAAAAGTTAAAATGTTTAAATTTTGTAGTGTACAACACAAAGGCTGTACCCTAATCTGTCTTACGCTGTTTCCCAGAACAGCCCTATTTTTTCACAAAATTATATTTGGAGCTGAGAGTGTTCGGAAATTAGAGTCTATTTTAGATGAACCAAAACGATTTCAGATTCCTTTATAGTATGTAATGACCTCTTTAATGCGTTTTTCATTCTATCTGTACTCAACTCAGAGCCATGTTTACGTTTATTACTAGACTCAATTTAATTTAGTCTTCCCTCACAGCCTTGTGTACAAATGGCTTTGCATCTCATAGCTCTCGTCCGTGTAACAGAGTGGAATTTGTTTTGACGAGTAGTGTAATATCCAATGTTATGTTTATATTGTACTGCTGTACTGCTGTGTATACACCTTGGTAGTTTGGTACACATAGAAAAGTGCCAAGCAGACATATTGTGGCTATATGTGTAACAAAGCAGTTGATGGGTATTGTAAAAGCAACAATATCAAGCAACCTAACACAAGCTCGTTTTTAATGCTATTACTGTTGAGTGTGTAATATGTGTTTGTTCACTGTTAGCACAAAAAACGACATAATTGTGTTTTCATGTGTAACACTAAAGTATGCTGAGGTTCCCAAAGGGAGAAGCACACTATAGAGTGGTCAGGTTTTAATCAGGTATGCTCACATCAGTTCTGATTATTGCAGTGAAGCAGAGAATGCTGCAGAAACATATACTAAGGCCAGTTTATTAGGAATTCGTGACAGTTTTATTGACCAGATGTTAGAGTGTGCCACATGTTTAGAATGTACAGTATTCAACACTGGAGAATGCTTCAAAGTCAATAAGTCATTGTGTTACTATGAGGAGATAGATCTAATCTATCTAGTGGGTGTGTGCGTGTTTTCTATGTAAAATTAGTACTTTTATTACTATTAATATCAAACAGTGTTTTTACGATCAACAAAAACTAGTGAACATAAATATGTGTATAGTGTTCATTTGATTATCGTTGCTCTAAATGTTTTGCTAGATTTATATTCTTTGAAAATAAATATTCATGACATTTGAATATTTAAACAGTAACAGTTGTCCACTGTTTAATGTAAGGTTCTGGTTTTCAGTATTCATTTCCAGTGTACTGTACTGTATCTCAAGCATCCAAAAGGAAGCCTATAAGTACAACTATAAACCTTCTGATAACAGATGCTAACATACAATATACAAAACAAGTCTGAGTCATCTCTCTCACATTTTTATGGATGCTTATTTTTCTGCTTCAGCATGAGAAGAATGCCTGCAATTTCTTTAAGATTTCCCTTCCCGTCAGATACCCTGTCTCCACCTGTTTCAGCTGTGAAGGCATTGTCGTGTTCCTCTGTGAAGCTGGAGTTCACAGTGGGGGTTTGATTCACACTTTCCTCCTCATGACCTTCCCACTTTTCTTCTCTCAACACCATGTTCTGTGATGGCTGCTCCTTTAGCTCTAACAAAAGAAAAGTATGTCTCTTATAATCTGCACAGGTTTGTATAGGTCCACTGGCAAAACCATACACTATTACTGAGGCTACCCATGCATCACTGAGATCAGGTTTACTCTAATAATAATAATAGTTTAAGTATTTCCTGTAATGTCGCAATTAGTTAGTTATTAGTACCTGGGGCATTTGTGTGAGAGCAGTGCTGTAATGGACGTTTTTTCATGCTTGTCTGACTCCCAGATTTCCTCATACTTTCATGTCCTATGATTGTTTCAGGACATTGCTCTGTAGGCACCTTTTTTGACATGTTCCAGGAGGTGTTCCACTCCACTTTAGTGATTTCTGAAGGTGTGAACTGATCACTACGAGTTTCACTGCTGTGATGAGTCTGCCTCCTAGTGGTAGGAGCTTTGTGTGTTCTACTATGGTGAACATGTGTTGTGGGCTTAGTGAAAATACTCATCCTAGCTGCTTTCAAAAGGCAACACTGCACTGAGGCATCTCGAGAAGTGAAACTGGAACAACCTGGAGTCTGTGTTGCCTTGTCTTGTGACCCGGGAGACACTTTTGTATGCATTGCACCTCTTTGTATATTAGTCTGCAGGTAAGAGGGAACAAACTGATCCTCCTCACAGTCCTGTTCATGATTCATTAGCCTCAAGGTTTTTGAAACCCCATGGGCTTTTTTAGTCTCCATCATCATCTTCTGATTGAAAGACATAACTCTTGTTGGAGCACTAATCCCTGATGGACAACTTTGGCCTGCTGTCCGAATGTCCTTGGAATGGCACACGTAGGAATCACCATCCTGCTTTTTACCCTCTTCCTGTGACAATGCAAATACGAAATATAGTATTAAAATATAGTATTCAAGATAAATAAACCAAAACAACAAAAACCCGAACCAGTAAACCATAAATGAATTGATTAATCCAAGCTAACATACAGCTTACTCCTAAAGGTGTATACATGCATGAATAAGCAGTTTTAGTTAGTATATTTATATAAACTAGCTGATTTACATCAAATTGTTGCTTTTCTATCTGGTGAGACTTAACCTAGGTATACCTAATAAACGGGCAACTCCGTGTATAGCTCAAAATATAGAATGGCATCAAATGATTTAATGTTACACTCTAACATCACTGATATATGCCAAGTACAAAAACATACTGTTAAGGATGATGAATCAACTTACTACAATGTATCTGAGAGACTGAACAGAGTTTGTTACATCGCCTGAGGTGAGATAGTCCTCTGCTTGAGAACAGGTTAAAGGTGAATCACCAGCATGCTCTGAGACAAGACTGTGTACCCTGCCTGTGGCAAGAAACTTACTTCAGACTATATTACAACTCAGTCAGGCAAAATAAGCCTAAGATAAAAGTATGAAACTCACAGGGTCTACAGTGAACACATCTAGACACGTGCTTTAAAGAAGAAGATAGAGAGACAACATCAAACATCAGCCTTCAAAGGAACTATCTTAAAAAAAAAAATTAAAAAAAACTCCGCTAGTGCAGTGCATTATACAACCCCCATTTCCAGAAATGTTGGGACACTTTCTAAAAAATGCAATAAAAAGCTGATATGTTTAATTTGTTAATTCATGTGAACCATCATTGAACTGACAAAAGGGAAGAAAAGATTCAGTGTTTCAATGATGAACTTAATTCTATTTGTTAAATGTATTCAAATTTAGAAATGATGGCTGCAACACACACAAAAAACAAAGTAGGGGCAATGGCAAGTAACACTTCCTCAATTATCAGTTTAACTGGTAACAGGTGAGGTCATCAAGACTGATGATAAAAGGAGCATCCACCGAAGGCTTAGTCTTTGCAAACAAGGATCTCTTCTTTGTGCCAAACTTCAAGAGAGAATTTTCAGTCAGTTCAAATACACTGTTTTTCAGTGCAAGAGTGCAAAGAATTTAGGTCTTTCACCATAAACAGTTCATAAGATCATGAAAAGGTATTCATCTGATGATGGACCAAAAGACAGTGGAAATATGGTGTTCTGTGGTCAGACAAGTCCACATTTCTGCTTCTTTTTAGAAAAAACAGACACTGGATTTTATGTGCCAAAGATGAGAAATGTCATCCAGACCAATGAAAAGTGCAAAAACCAGCATGTATGATGGCATGGGGGTGCATCAGTGCCCACTTGCAAAAGTTCCACTTGCAAAACTGCAACAATTAGTATCTTCCATTACCAAATAATTAAAAAGTATAATAAAAAGGTGATGTGACCCAGTGGTAAACACGCCTCTGTCCCAGCTTTTTTTGAGCGAGTTGCCAGCATCAATTTCTACATTTGTTTATATTTAACAAATAGAATTAAGTTCATAATTGAAAACACTGAACATCTTTTCTTCACCATTTTGTCTGTTAAATAAAGCTTCAAGTGAATTAACAAATTCGAGATTCCAGTTTTTATTGCATTTTAAGCAATGTGTTTGTAAGCTGGAAGCAGAGCCACTCTGTTTTTAAGTGTACATTTTAGTATTTCACAATTAATTAATGAGATCATAAAAAAGAATGGTCTTAACTTTGTAAGCATTTCAACTAGTCAAGTGCCATGAATACTGGGCATATATATGAAAGTCAGTACGTTAATACACTCAAATACTGAGCTGGCCTTCGGGAGAATTAAATAAATAAACATGAATAAATGATTTTAAATAAATGAAGCAAAAGGAACAGTGCTGAATTACCTGATATAAGAAACCAGTACTGCGGTCTTTGTTGCATGATTCAATAAAATCACTTTCAAGAATAAATAACACAAATCATTACAAATATATCATTAAAAGCATATTTGATCATTTAATGTAATAAATATTTTGCATTAAAATCCAGCTACTAACCGAGCAGCTGTGGGGGGATGTGGTGTCTCCTTCTGAAGATGGAGCTTTGTTGTTCTTTTAACAGAAATATCTACATTAGACAGAAGGAAAGAAGATAAATTCACAGAACCTATGCATATTAAAAGGTTTAAGTAATTGATATTTTCAGGGAACACTGCAAAATAACTTGACTGGCTACAAAAATATGTGGCATAACCATGAGCTGGAACACCCGAGGCGTCCCCTGAGTCATCTGCCAAGCAGTAGACCCTTATTATGGGCTCTTAGGGGAGCAGAACTGACAGAGGCTCCTGCTCCTTTCAAAAAGCTGGTAATAATATTATTTCAGTGAGATGCCACTCACAGTATATTGGTGCACCTTTAGTGCACAGTGCATTGTGTAAGTAAATTTTCCACATTTTTGTGCTCTTTAAGGAACTTTGAAGGAAATGTCAATATAGTTAGTATTTTTTTTTACAAATGTAAAAATAGAGATTGCATGAGTAAAGCTTTTAAATACTTTCACACAATTAATTGAGTATGCAGTTTGCCTATACTGAAATAAAGTACATGATCCTAATATAAAAACACCTGGTCCTTGAAGGCTCAGAGAGATTATATCTAAACAGCATCATAACAAACAGGACAAAGTACTGGAAAAGTATTCATAGTCATAATAAAATACATCCCAAACTTTGAACTTTCCATGAGACAAAATTAAACCCAATTCTGTCTTGATCACCAAATGTCGATGACCATGTTACAGGGCATTAGTCAGAGTTAAGCAACCAAGAGACCAATGCCAATTCCTCACATGATGCGATCACCAGCATGGTTCAGTGTAATGATGGTGTTCTCAAGGTGATGAACAGTGTGGGATATTTTTAATAGATAAACCCTGATTGATTCTTTTCCAGAACTTTGCCGTGGATTTGTGATAACAACTTGGACTTCATGACGCTATTGATTTAGATAAGTTCTCTAACAAACTGGGGCATTCATAGAACTGGTCTATTTATACTGAGATCATGTGACACTTGCAAACATTTGCAAAGAATTGGACTCCATTCAACTATGTAGATGACTTCTGATCACAAAGGCAAGGAGTTAAATATTTGTTCAATCAGACTTTTGCATTTTTATTTGTACATAATTTTAAGATTTTATTTCCCCCACTCCTGTATTATGAGATATTTTGTATAGTATGTACTCATGACATACAGTAAAATCACAATTATTTATCATTTTTATTGTGATGAAATAAAAAAAAAGATTTTCACCTTTATCAATATATAAACATTTTTTAAATAGAATTCTTACTCATTTTCAATTTAAAAACCCATCTGCACTCAATATCATCTAGTAATGTTTTAGTAATCTCTACAAGACCTTTATCCTTTTTTATGGTGACATCAATCCTGGTCCTGGATTACCACTGCCCAGCACATTTTGGTCTTTTTCACCCAACATATTTTAGACTTAACATAATTTAGAATTTTTAATTAGCTGATAAATTTGTGGCAAGTTTATTGTGGAGTTGTGGAACACTATCAAAATGTGCAGGGTACTCCAGGACCAGGATAAAGAAACACACTGCTCTAATGTAGTATATGAGAAAAATGTGTTGGTAAAACTACCTAAATTGTTCATTTTAATGTTTAAAAACTCCAATTTTAATATACCTACTTCAATTAAAATGATAAATGTAATAAATAAAATTATAAATTAATGAAGAAAAAAAACTTGATGTTGAAAATCCAAATACCGAATATGAATCAGGAAATTGTACACTCTTTCTAATAAACATGTTGAGCATCCTTAAAAAATTGAGCTTTATTTTTTAAAGTCAAATATTTGTTATTTAATGTATATCAGACAATGGCTAATGGCAAAAATACACTCCGGACAAACAGTTAATGTACCTTCATGTCCATTAAGTCCAAAGAAGTGTGGCTTTTCTTCCTGGTCATTCACTTCTAAATCATTAAATGATTTTTCAGCACAGTGTATGGAAGGCCCACTGCTTTCTCTGCTATTTTGTTAGAGACAAATATTGGCTTAGTATAAATAACAACATTAAATACATGGGAAAAGTGCTTACCACTAATAACAGTAACCTGAAAATCCAACTGAAACAGAATGGTAAAAAATATAGCTATGCTCCCCAAATTAAAAATTAGGTCACAGGTCATTTCTTTCCTAATACCTGGTTACACTCGTCTTAATGGTCCAAAGTCTTCCTATTACTTAACAAGGCACACTCATTTTTGGTCTGTTTGACATTCATCTCACCTATATAAGGTGCTCCCAAACTGGACTCCATCTGCAAAGCTGGGCTGGGAGGCCTCTGTTGGATATGGCACTGTCCAAGGATTAAACTCACACACCCACATTGGCTGAAAAACAATATTGTGCATGAAAAATATTTCAATTTGGAGCTCTTCAGTGTTGAGATTCCTGCAAATTAATGCTATATTAAGTGATCAGAATGAGAAGGTTCAGCACATAAGGACACACCATGTCACTAATAAAAAGCAGCACTCTTACAAGAGCACCATGATGCTTTTTTCCTTCCTGTGCTCAGCTCCATGCCCAGGCTGAAATATGCAGGTGTGAACAGAATACTTGTTACTGCCTCTGCAGTTTTGCAAGTAGATGGATTGACAACAATGTGTCTAATACATGACAATCTATCCTACTCCTAGGGATTTGGTTGAAGGTTGAAGTAAATGGGTAATGTCAACTGGGTTACATAAATGTGTAAATTTGAATCCCAACAATGTCACAGCCATCCATGACTGGAAGCAAAACTGGCCCTGCTGTCTGGGTGTAAGGGATGGCACATTCTCCTGTCAATCACAATGACAGACACCGATCATTGGCATCTGTGAGCTCATGTACACAGGTTGTATGCAGAGCACTTTCCTCTGAGCTAGCTGACATCAGGTGTCACTTTAGTCTTCCCTCTTCTGGCTTGTAGCTCCTATATGACTTGGGAGAGCTGGCTTGTGGGTGGTACTTGGCAGGTTACCAATTTGGGGTGGGGTGGGGGCGGTATATTATTCATGGCCTGTATGTACTGTATGTAAATAGACCAGAGGAAGCATTAGTATTAGTCTATATCAACCAAGTTTATATATATATATATATATATATATATATATATATATACACACACACATACATTCATACATATATATACACACACACTGTAATGAATGTAGCCTGCATTTAGGCTTTGTGTTTGAGGCTTTTAAACTCACACAAATTTCTGCTGAATTCCTACCAGTGTTCTCACTTTCAACTATGAGACATGCAAAGGTTACTTGGGGAACTGCTCCCCCTTGTGGAGAATCTACTGCCTGCTAAATGTAACTTAACTGAGAGTGAGTGAACTACAGTGAGTCTGATCCTTCAGTTTGTTCCCATCTACATTTTCCTGACATTCTTACACCTCAGGACTTACCTGAACATTTTGTGTGCAGTGTGATTCTGCTAGTGGCGGAGGGGAGATGTGTACAACGGGCCGGGACTGGAGGTTGAAGGCCTCTGACAGAGATGGTGAGGCTGAAGAAAAGGAACCGACACTGCCCTGAATCCGTTGCTGACACACTGAAGTACTATTGTCAGACAGGTTGGTCTCCAGTAGTGGTGACATCTTAGGCCACATAAGACATTAAATGTCTTATTATCATTATACAAGATACTAATAAAATAATTATCATAATAGTGCCCATTAGGGCAACTTGCTTCATAAAGGCTCTCACCATTTTGAATTTGAATTCATCGAGGAGGCCATGTTTTCTCTTCTTCAAACCCAGTGTTCCATCACTGCATTAACACAGAATAAAAACTACAGCTTTAAGGGTGTGACATTTTAATATTAACTCTCTTCAAAAGCTAAGCACCATTAAAAAAATCTTTGCATAAAATATATAGGCAAATGTTTGTGGAGAGCTGATAATCACACTGATATGTGCTTTTTAACACCCCATTGCAGATTTAGCCCTGCTTTGCAGTTATAGATACAATAGATCTTGGAGCATGCCAGATGAGATGAGCCCATTCAGACAGCGAGATCAGGTGAGAAGGTCTGCGGAGCAGTCGGTATTCCAGTTCATCCTAAAGATGTTCAGTGGGGTTGAGGTCAGGTGTCCATGCAGGCCACTACAACACTGGCAAAACATGGCTTTGTGCACAGATGCATTGTCATGCTGGAATGGGTTTGGGGTTTGTGTAATGTATCAGCAAAGACATTATATTATATACAGCTATGTGCTATGTGTTTGTGGTAACAGTTTGGGGAAGGAGCAAATATTAGTGTGATGGTCAGATGTCCACAAATGTTTGGCCATATGAAGCCATATCATGCCATGTCATGTTTTAGAAAATAAGGCCAGAAAAGTAAAAACAGTGGTTGGTTTGTGGGTTATTTTACTGTGGGATGTAGATGGAAGAATCCATACCTACAGTGTGGTTCACTTTCTGCGAGGCTCAAGTGTGATGGAGAACAAGGACTCATTGGCAGCTCTAAAGACTCCCCACCCAAAGATTTACGAGTTCCTTTTGATTTAGGCAAATGTGTTATTTTAGGTTTACCTAAAATAAAAAATGACAGCACTTCTTAATTTGACCAGTCAACACAAAAAGAAATATTTTTCCTCATTTTTAAATGGTTCTCTGTACTATGCCTTGTTTATTTACCACTGTGTTCTTTCTTTAAAGCGATCTGGTTTACAATAAACATTGTAAGTAAATCCATGTTCCCAGCATTCCCGTTCTTAGGTGTTGCCGGTGGTGGAGGCTGGAGTTTATGTCTGTTCTGCATCCTTTTCTTTTCAAAAAACTCCTTGAAAACATAATAAGGCATACAAACACATATATATACACACATATATATATATATATACACACCTGTCATTTTAGACCACAATAATTTATTAGTATGGTGTAGGGCCTCCTTTTGCGGCCAATACAGCGTCAATT
>JAOTRJ010000016.1:5161751-5172199 GCA_028564905.1 Leptodoras praelongus
TAGGGTTGTTCCTGCCTTGCGCCCTATGCTGCCGGCTAGGCACTGGCTCCCCCGTGACCCTGAAAAGGAATAAGCGGACAAGAAGATGAATGAATGAATGAATGAATGAATGCTAGAAAAAATATTGAAATTTGTCAGTTGCAGCTTCCCGTATGGATGAAATTTTATGAAATTTGGCATGTCTATGGAATGTGGTGGTGATGCTGCATGTGAAATGCAAAACAGCTTTTGAACTATTGGCCTACCCTGGTTCAGAGGGCGATAGCACGAAGGGTAAAGCACAGCTAGAGACACAACCCTTGTATTCTGTATCAGACATGTGGGACTACTACAGCCCTATTATGTGGATTGGTGAAGTCTATAAGAATAAGAATATGATCTCATTAATGAAATACGGTGTAGGAAAAAACAAAAGAAGAAAAAGAGCAAGAAAAAAAACTGCATTATATCTCCTCCAGTGCTGCTGCAGCATTCATAATTGCAGACCTTAAGGACATCAATTAAACAGTTAAGTTAAATGTCATTTGTGCATGTACAGTACAATGACAAGAACGGTCTCCCATGATTCCTTTCACTTTTACATTCACACTCTCACTGGTACACTCGTGCGATATTCATGGCTTTCATAACAAGTTGTTCATACATATAGTCTTCCGACAGCAGTCTTTGCTTTGAGGTCTACATTTTTTAGGTTACAGAGGTAAATCTCAGTGAAATATGGATGAGCGCATGACCAGGAGGTACTGGTGCAAAAATATACTCATGCTGAAATATACTCATTATCTCTGCTGGGGTTCTTTGCCCAGCTTAATGGTTGGGGTTGTCATGGAGAACTGAGCTTTGCTTCATTTTTTTTCCCTTGCACTGTCTTCCTGTTATTTTCCAGGTCAGGTTATGAACAGTTGAATGCTCTGCAGATTTGCTCGATGGATGGAGTGCAACAGTTTAGTCTGCCACCTGTTGTCTTGCTTGCTTTTCACTGACTGATACTGAACATGACTCTGTATCTTTATTGTTAAATGTTGCTGCTTCTTATCTGCTTAGCAGACCAGGTACAGAAACTGAAAAGGAGTTCCATGTAGTGGGTGTCTCTATGAGGTGTTCAGGAAAGAGTAGGAGAGTTGTCGCTGCAAGGAAGTCTGCTAGTATACGATGCTTTTTGAAGACTGCGTTATATTTTCTTACGCTTTAGGTTTGCACACTGCTGTTTAGAGGAATTAGAGAGATTCCGGTATTAAAACCGGCCTCACTGTATAATTAAGTTATGCAAGATTTTAATTAAACCCTTGAAATCAGTCCAAAATTAGCACACTGTGACATCTGTGATTCATTGCCTGGACATGAGATTTTGCATGATTGCACGGTTTATTCTAATACATGGACGTGTTTTTTTTTGTGGGTGATGGAATGCATACTGATATAATTAGGATGTATTACTGCTAGTTCTGATACAGATTGTAGTTTTCATATGAAAGGTCTAAATAGAAAGGAAAAGAGGTCAAAGCTGATGGCTGTCAGATCACATTGCCATCTGATTATTAAAATATTTATGTAGTCAGTCATTGCTATTGAAGCGTATAAAGCATATAGCATGAAATGTAATAACTGATCAAAAGAAATGACCATTTATTACATTTAGAACATTTATTACTAAAGAATTTTAGAACATTAATGAGCCTAAATTTATGTCTAAATTAGCAGTCTCTCTGCAGTATGCTTCCAAAGTGCATTAAGGATGAACAGTAAAATGGGTACTTTGTAATAATATAATGAGGAAATACCATATTTTTAGGATAGTTATCATAATATCATAATAGTCATGGTAAATTGTAATGTTTCATTTATTTTATTTCTTTAAGCCCCTCTAGCAATCTTCATTTGGATTTCAAATGTCTCCACCATATATGCTCATTACATTATATCATAATGGTATACCAGAAAACCTGTTTTTCAATACATGATGAATAGAACGCCTGAGATTCAGCCAGAAAGTAACTCTAATAAGTGTCTTAAGGAAAATGCTCAAGTACTTACACTTAATAATAATGTGAAACAAAAATCTGCCATACATGATGCATAATGCATAATTCCATAATGGACAAAGTCTCATTGATTTGTTATTTTTATTTATTATTTTCCAACATATTTACAAATCACATGTTTTAATAGACTTACTTTAGTAGAATAAAAGTAAAACGTTTAACACAGTTGCCACAGAATACATTAATGATATCCATTTGGAATAGTAAAAATGATATGCATGATATAATAACATATAATGTTTGCATTTGAGGGTGACATGGTGGCTCGGTGGGTAGCACCGTCGCCTCACAGCAAGAAGGCCCCGGGTTCGATCCCTGGATGGGGCTCCGGTTTCCTCCCACAGTCCAAAGACATGCACGTTAGGTTGATTGGTGTCTCTAAAGTGGCCCTAGTGTGTGTGTGTGTGTGTGTGTGTGTGTGTGTGTATTAACGCCTTGTCTAAGGTTGTTCCTGCCTTGCACCCTATGCTGCCGGCTAGGCACCACCTCTCCCGTGACCCTGAAAAGGAATAAGCAGTTAAGAAAATAAATGAATGTTTGCATTTGCATATTACATTATTTTTGCATTACATCGCATTTTAAAGATTTGGAATGTATTCTCAAATCACTTATCTGTCTTGTTGCTGATGCACTCACACACTCCGGAAGGCTGAAATACTGGAGTGGATGTTATAAAAATAATCTTCAAATGCATTTACTTTTGTATTAAAGTGTCAATTTAAAGCAAGTGATAGCCATTAAAGTTACCCGGTACTACCAAGGCAGCTGAAAAGGAGACACATGGGAAATGAAGATTGTTGTTTTGTTATTTCAACACTCCTATATTCCATTAATAATAATAATAATAATAATAAAACAGACCCAAAATTATTAAAAATAATATTAAAAGCCTGATGTCTAATGAGTGTTACTCTTTGCTCCCATTAACACACAGAGTTCTTGAATCTGCTGTGTTCTAATAAGATTTTTATGCAGTTTGTGTAGTCTAACCAAGCACTTTGCATTTAATAAACAGACAGTTCACTATTGCAGTCAGCTATTTGATATATTGAATCACTAAAATATTGTATTTCATCAAAATTGATGAATAATATAGACACTTTTTGACATTTTATATAAAAACATTTCATTGCAGCTTCCCTTATAGTCTTTGTTAAAGCAGTCATCTCTGCTTAAGTCAGTGGTGGCATTACCTGGGGGCAATGTTTATTGATTTCTTCATTATCTGGTGAATCTGAGGCCCAGAATATGCCGTAACCTAAGATCTAACATTTCATAATACCTTAATGCTGAACATTATATGATTGTGGCATTGCATCTACAAATGTACATCCGGATGTGTGTGTGTGTGTGTGTGTAGTCTGTATAGCATCCTGGCATGGACTACAGACTGGTGGAACTAGAGTTCAGTAAAAGCATATCAAGGATCTCATTAGTGGTTTTTTTTCCAATGGCACATGCATCTCTAACAGTTTATAAAGTATTCAACCAATCTTCATCATAGTACTGCGTGAAGCCACATATTCAATTTAAGTCAGTTAAACTCACTGCAGGACATTGAACTTGACAGAATCTAGCATCAGCAGTAGATAAATGACATTCACATTGCTGAAGATTATGATCAAGATTCACGGTATGTGTTCACGGTATGAAGAAAAAGCTAGCAGAATCCTAATAAGCTACCTTTATTATTACTATAAAGCGTTACCAGAAAGCTTAAATGGCTTTTAAGTTATGCCCTTTTTTTAGGTGTTTGCACTGGAAACTGCTTGCTCATGACACTTGTTTAGCATAAATGGTTAAACAGTCTTGAAAGAAATAATCTTTATTTTATTGGACACTGTCCCAGTCATGCCTCTGTTGTCCCAGTTTCTTGCCTTGAGAGTAATAAGCAGCAAGCCGTATGAGCTAGAGTTTATTAAACTTTATATTTGTATGTGTGCAGGCTGCTCAGATATGGAACCCTAAGGAGTCTAGCTCAAGGGAACTGTTCTGGATCTCAGCCTAGTGTTTGCTTTTGAAGGAATTCTATGCAAAAATACACATTTTAATCACAGCAGGGTTTATATGGGATATTTAATACCACAACTAATGAAAATGACAAGGCTTTAATAAAAAAATATAATGTTCAGCTGTGTTACAGCCTGAGACTGAGACTGAGTGCGTACAGAGACTCGAGGCAAAAGCGCTATAATACTGAAGCATAGACAGGCTACACAGCTGACAGCATGGGTATTCAATGATCTGTTTTCTCCATGTACATAAAGAGAGAAAAGGAAAAAAAAGGCACTGTTACTTTACTTGTCAAACCAGACTTCCTGCTGAACTCTCTACCTCCCACTGAGTCCTGAGCAGAGCTGGTTGTGGCTTTTGAAGCTGGCAGTCCTTTTATACACATAGTAGAATCCAAGGTTTTAAATGCACTACTGACATATGTTTTTATTTCTGCAGCTAGCTGGAACCAGAATAATTAAGACATGCATGCAGTATTGTGATTTAGCTGTTTTCCATGAGACATTCAAACTTGGAGAACAACAACTAATAAAATCAAAGCTGGAAGATATAAAGCATAGAGCTGGGAACCTGGAACTAACACAAAGATGAGGAACTAGAGATGTGAGGAACACTAACAGCAGGGTCTCCATTAAAAAATTGCAGTCTGTGGAAGAGACTTTGAAGGGTCATGGCAGCTATTGGTGGGATCGTTCCAAACTGAATTACTTTGATGGGCCTTCCTTAACAATATTGTAAGCAGATTGACAATCTGCTCTTATGACATTTATGGTCAGTTAACTATGAATAGAAACATAGCTACAGTGGCATGTTTACCTATAAATATAAACCAGGTTCAAGTAAAAATTATATTAGCATTACATTTAGTAATAGTGAATTATTAATTACACTGTGTGGAGTGATGTATCTTTTCCCCATGCCCATGTGGGTTTACTCTGGGTCATGACCTTTGACCTTTATATGATAAAGTAGATGAAGATGAATATGAATAACCAAATAATAACCAAATTTCTGCTTGTGGTTGTTCCCATCAGTCTCAGAAATGACAGTTTTACATGCAGATTTTCTAACCAGAAGGAAAATCTTTAAAACTCCCCCAGTGGATTCTCCCATGTGGGAGTTTTTAAAGTTTAGAAAAAAAATCGGAGGTAAAAAACGGTGTGTCAAACATTTTTTTTTGCAATTTCTGAGGGCACCCAGTTCACATTGTACAGGTTGAAAGTAAAGGTATACAAAAATTCACATACAGTATAACCTGCAAGGATATACAACCTGCATAGACAGCCAGAGTGCTACAGTATATACACACACTGAAGTACCAGAAAAACTGGTATACCAGTTAATACTTGGTAGGTTCCCCCATGGAATTTGGAGGGATGTTGCCCAGTCTCATGCTGATGTTTGTTGAGGCCCCAGCATTGAATTCTGATGTTACTTGAGGCAGTGTTGCACACCAATCACGCAAAACGATTCTTCCCAGCCAGCATTGGTCATGTTCACCCAGAGTCTTATTAAGGACACACTGCTGTCGTAAGTTTGAGGATTTTCCAGAATTCTTGTCATCACGGTACACCCTTGAAATGCTCATACATGAAAATCCAAACTTTGTTTCTACCGCTGACAAGCTCCAACTATTAAAATCACAAAATTGTGATAACTTGCTATTCTCACAGCGGAAACACCTAGAAGCTTCCATAGATGTCTATTGCTTTATATACACCCTGGTGGATGCAACCAATGACGTGCATAGGTGGTGTTTTTATGTATTTTACATAGCGTGTAGTACCAGTTTTTCTGGTAATTCAGTGTACAGTATACTTGCTAATGAGAAAAATGACTTAATGTGAAATACCACAGGAGCAAATACTGACCAGGAGTTATTATTCAACATCAATTCAGTAAAGATTCTTGGTTCATATTATTTTTTGATAAATTGTTAAAACTATTCTAAGTGTCCTATATGTATTACCATGACTGAGTACTGAAAGTTATTTTCTTTCTACCAACAGGGGCATTCCTGGGAAGAAATGTGGCACCATTATTGTGAGGGCTGAGGAACTAAACAATTGCAGAGTAAGTCATCCTGAGTGTTATGATGGATCATGTTTTTTGCAGTTGCTCTGCATGATATACCCTTTGGCTTATCCGTGGTTAATGGTGTCTCAGTGGCTAAAGATACTTGTTAGAAGATGGGGTAGTTCAGGCCCCAGCACTGCCACACTGCCAAGATGACACCCTACCCTACTCACCTGCTCCAGGTGTACCGTATCATGGATGATTCCTGCATGCTGATTCTAATTGGGATATGCAAAGAAAGAAATTTCTCTGTAATGGAGTGTATATGTGACAAATAACAGCTCCTTCTAGTTAAATCTAAGCCCCATGTGCACCATCATTTGTCTTTGTTGTGAAACAAACTGTTTGTGTGTGTGCAAACACATGCTGTGTACTTGCCTTAATCTTTTCCCTAGAAGTACTAATTCCAGTGATGCATATACGTATATACCTCAAATCAGAGACACAGACAACAATGAACATTCTGGCAGACCATCCAGCTTGACTCTCTTGGGCCAAGAATCGCAGCTGTGCCGTAAACACACACGCGTGTTGATTATACATTGTAGTTTGCAGTACATACACTATATGTAATTTTCCATTAACTGAGGACATCCTGACAGTAAGGAAGATGTGTGCACTCACTGAGACTACACCCAAGTGTCCACGCATGTATGCTTGTCAAAAGGATTTTTCATTTGTCTCCTTAGTTTTGCCACCTGGCTCCAGTCTTGGTAGGCTGTACAAGACCATTTTTCAGTCAAGTAATTATTGTGCACAAGTATCACAATGGTTGTGTCTCTGTGCTACAGGAATCTGTAATGATGCAATTTTGTGGCAACAAACTGGACAAGAAGGATTTCTTTGGCAAGTCTGACCCTTTCCTTGTCTTTTACCGCAGCAACGAGGACGGAACGTGAGTAGATTAACCCTCAGTGGTTAAGGGATTAAATTATGAGAATACTATTGCAAGGCAATTGCTATATAAGGGCACAGAGCCATAAAGGCTTTTATACAGACAATACAAAAGGCACAGTGACCATGAAAATTTGACAAAATTATTAAGAATATTAACATTTCCATCAAAAGTGTTGGGAAATAACCGGGTCCTTCTTCCTCTCCATATGGCAAAAATAACATTGACCGCTAAGTGAACCTTTGTTGATTTTGTCATTATGTGCTACATCAACACTGTGACATGAACTCAGAGCTATCAAAACATTTCAGTTCCAAAACTGTGAATAGCTCCTGCAAGTGTGGGCTGTTCACATAGAGTCTTTTCATAAAAATAATGAGCATAAACTCATGTACAGGTACCAATAAACACACACACAGTCAACTCTGCTCAGCTAATGAACATATATCCTTCTTCTACACAGTGTGTTGCAAAAAAAGGCTTAGGATTAGTCTTTGTATAAGTGTTCTCATAATTAGTCTCTCATTATTAGTCATTATTAGTTCTGGTGTTTGTGTTAGAAGTTTGTGTTTGTGTTAATTAAAAGCGATTTGTTTGAACTGATTACTTCCCTTCAGATTTTGACTTTAACAGACACGCAAGGGGAAGGATTCCGCCAAACAGCAAGTTCAGAATTAATCAATTACGCATTAATTTATTCATTCCTGCTATGGAAAAAAAATCTCTCCATTGATCACTTGTTAGAAGGTACTGCTTTCTAATGAGGTGATGAAAGATACGGCAGTGATGATTACCACCTGTCCTCAACCTAAGAGCAGCAGAATATTGACCTGAGTTGCTGTCTTCACTGTAGCCAGATGATAAGGGGTTTATTTTGAGTTGTGTGGGCTAGGTGGATAAAAAAAAGGTTTGTGTGCACCTGAATAGCAGAAAAAGCTGCAGAAGCAGCATGTCATGTCTATAAGTAAATCCTCTAATGTCTTGTACAGGTGTGTGGAGAGAGGGATGGTCTTAGATGTCCTGCTTCTGGAGGCCAAAGTCTTTGTGCTCCTAAAGCTGTGTTCTTTTCAGAAGCATTCTACAGATGATTGGCTGTACATGCTATATATACACACACTCACTGGCCAGTTTATTAGGAACACCACATTAATACAGGGTAGGATCCACTTTTGCCATCAGAACAGCTTTAGTTGTTCATGGCATGGATAAAAGGGTTAGAAATGACTTTTGATTGACATGATTGTATCATGAAATTGCTCCAGGACTGTCACTAGCAAATCCATGCTGTGAATTCTTCCATGACAGGAGGAGAACCTGACGTGGTCACCTGTTCATGTAGCCCATCTACCTCAAGGTTCAAAGTGTTATGCATTCTTAGATGCATTTCTGCTCTCCACAGTTAAAGAGTGATTAGTAGTGTTACTAGTAGTACTGAAATCACTCAAAACTAGTCTTGAACACCTTTTCCCTTACTTGGTCTCTGAATCGGTCTTGAACTAGAGTGGCATGGGTTGGATTCATAATTATAGAGGGAGATCTTGAGACCATTTTTTTCCCCAACACAATGACAAGGTTAACCTTTTCTATTTTTCATACTCTCAAAATAAGTATACACATTCATATGTGTATGAATGTGTATTAATGTGCATTTAAGCAATATAATTCATTCATAAGTCACATTGTATTGATTGGTGCTATGTATTTGATATATGGTGGTGATGTAGGCAAAAACATACTTTTTTAAGATCTTGGTCTTGGCAAGGATGTGATACAGATGGTTTCATCCTCATCGCTAGTGGTTACTTCAGGTTACTGTAGCTCCTCTGTCAACTCAAACCAGTCTGGCCACTGACCTCTCTCATCAGCAAGGCATTTCTACTCTCAAAACTGCCGCTCACTGGATGTTTGTTGTTTTTCGTGCCATTCTGTGTAAAAGAAATTGGGAGATTAACAATTTCTCAAATACTCAAACCACCCTGTCTGGCACCAACAACCATGTCACAGTCTAGGACACTGACAGCACATTTCTCTCCATTCTAATGCTTAATAAGAGAACTGAAACACTTGACCTAGACCTGCATGATTTTATGCACTGCTGATTTGATTACATGAATGAGCAGGTGTACAAGTGAACATAAGAAAGTGGCCAGTATGTCTGTATGTTAATGTATTTAAAAAAATAGGACTTTTCTCATTTGTCACATTCTTGGTTACAGTATATACTGTATTTTAGGGATGGTGCTATTTTTGTTGGGTTTAATCCAATTTTACCTAATGTTATTTTTGTAGCTATAAATGCACACAGCTTATTTCAACAAGCCTCCCTGATTTTTGTCTTATTTTAGTTCCATGAACTAGGCTAATTGTGTGCCCTGCTCAGTTACTATGGCAACTAACCTAAAGTAATATAACTGTATCACACTGCGTTACTTTGCTATTGGTGCATTTCTTTATACTGTTAGTAAGGCAATAGTGTGCCGTGAAATTGGGGAGGTTTAACTAGCAGTCAAGCATGTCCTTTAGGTTGCTGAAAGATCCAGTGCAAATTGGTTTGGTCTTTTTTTTTTTAAGTCACCCAACTACTAAATACAAACTTGGTGAATATTGTTTTTCCAAATATCTCAGGGAAACTTTTTTCCTTTCACTCCAAATGACATAAGGCCTACGAATGCAATCTAATTATCTGGTATTGTTAAAAAATTCTGTTTTTACCCACCATTATTTTTACATTATGCTATTTATTGCCAGGCTGCTACATGAGCTGATATCACATATATAATTCAAATATAGTTCATGTCAGAATCAAGATAATTTTGAAATTAGTGGTTTTTACTGTTAACCTCAGTAAACATACTTTGAGTACATACTTGCTCCTTACACCTTTCTCCTGCGGACTGTAATTTTAAAATAAACAGTTAAGACATGAGTAGGTCTGTGTACATGATAATTGGCAGGGCTTTGTGTTGAAATATGGAAATTAATAGTTATTCACCATTTGACAATAGTGTGCATGTGTCTGACTGACATGTCTGTGCTTGTGACAGATTCACCATTTGCCATAAGACAGAGGTGGTGAAGAACACCCTGAACCCTGTATGGCAGGCCTTCAAGATTCCCGTCAGAGCCTTGTGTAACGGAGACTATGACAGGTAGCGCCTCATTAAATGTATTATTTTTTTAACTAAATAAGAGGCATGTGTTACTTATTTGGACTTAAGCATATTTTTCTTGAGTGATATTTGTTCTACCAAGAAGCAGTAGTAGATCCATGTGTTTTATACGTTCTGAAAAGCTCACCATCTGTACTAACAAAGTAATCTGCTATTAATGATTCTTCGTCAGTCAGTACCGCTTATTCCCAGTTACGGGGTCACGGGGGAGCCGGTGCCCAGCCGGCAACTCTGAGCGCAAGGGCAGGAACC
>JAOTRJ010000016.1:5265351-5279226 GCA_028564905.1 Leptodoras praelongus
GATAGATAGATAGATAGAAGGATGGGTAGATAGAAGAATAGATAGATAGATAGATAGATAGATAGATAGATAGATAGAAGAATTGATAGATAGATAGATAGATAGATAGATAGATAGAAGGATGGGTAGATAGAAGAATAGATAGATAGATAGATAGATAGATAGATAGATAGATAGGTAGCATGCTTTAGATAAACAAGTCCCAAATGTAGTGCAAGCAACAAAAAGAAAAACAGGGTGAATTCAGAAATGTGAGCTATATTTTGTATTTTGTGAAATTTAGAAAATGAATTTAGCCTCAATTTGTATTTTTTCTTCACATTAATAGCTTTAGACCTTCTGAACATGTTTATATTGTGGTTGTTAGATTCAGATGCCAGAGTTAGATACAGTGAGCCTCCTACAGTGAGTAAAACAATAAAAAGACTATATCCGGTGCATTTCTGTAAACATTGAACAAATCTATTAAATTCAATATATACATATATTTCAAGTGTGCAATTCACATTTAGTTTATACATTTCAGTCTAGCTTTGACAATCAGGCTTAACCTGTGGACTTAGGATATTTCTGTGCAGGACTGATCAGGCCAACACCACAGAGACTGTAGAAATGTGAAGTGTGTTGGAGAAGTGCATCAGCCTCTAATAAACAGCTCTAATGATCCCCTCATGCAGGCTGATTAGAAGTCTTATCACTGACACTGAGACTTGTCTGGTTCTCCGGGTTCTCAGCCAAAGACTCTAAATCAATCCGAAACGCCGCAGTCAGCCTGAAACAGGATTTCCACAGGCTGAACCATTATACTGATCTAAAACATCTCTTCATCCCCATCCTCACCTTTTAGTGGTGTTTTTCTCATGTGAGTTTTTATTTAACCTGTTCACCGCTAAAAAAGAAAGAAAGAAAGAAAAAAGAAAAAACGCCATATAATAACATATAATGATGATTATTATAATTAAAGTATTAGAATTAATCTGTACTAAATTCAGACTTGACATTTTCCTATTCTTTTGGCGGAAAGTATATATTTTTTTAAATATGAATGAAATAAATATTAATCTAATATTAACCACAAAACGATCATTTAAAAGAAATAAAGTCTAAAGAAAGTAAAAAGAAATAGGTCTAAAAAGTCTAGAAATAGGTTTAATATTCTAATAATGTGTTTACTCTAATATTATATATAATTATATTATATTGTATATTATATTATATATAATATTATATATAATTACTAGATAGACTACGTTTTGCAGTATTTAAGATGATTTCACTTGCTGAGATGTCTGTTTTTTGCAGGGTTCATAGAGAAACCAAACTCTGGAGATTTTCTAAACGCTCTTGTTATTTGTGTGAGAAATTAATATAATATATAAAAAAAATATCTTTATATTTAAACTCACTTTAATAACTAGCAGTCTAGTGCAGGACACATCCCTGTAAAGCTTTTTTAATGCAGTATTAAGTGTAAATGAGGTGTTAGGACACTCCGGGTGGAGGTGAAAGGCACAGGGAATGGTTTTTGTTATTGAGTGTTAGGCAGTAGGGTGGCAGGACGGAGCGCGCGCGAGGGCTGTGGAATGCGTGATGTCGCTCGGTGCGGGGAGCCGCGCGCGCACCGGGTTTTATGCTAATCACCGGCAGGAGGAGGAGGTGGAGGTGGAGGGTGGGGTGATGGAGGTGGTGGTGGTGTAGGGCCGCGCACGGAGCCATCTTGGCGTCATTTGGGACTTTGCGGAGTTACAGCGTAACAGTTGCACCTCTATGGAGCGTAGAGGAAGAGAAAGTGGAGTTTTGGGGTGAATTAAAAAAGAAAAAGAAAACAACAACAACTACCATGAAGGATAAAAGAAAGTCGAAGTTCCGGGAGAAGGAGAGTTGATGGTTCACTTTGGTGGGATTTATATCGAGGCGCGTTTTAAAACGATGGAAGTGGCCGTGTGTCTCCTGCTCCTCCTCGCGCTGTCTCGCGCTCGGTGTTTCGACCTGCACCTTTCGGACACTTTACACTCCGGAGCCGCTCTGCTGGACTTATCCCTCGGACCGGGGTGGATTTATACACTTGACAGGACTTTGACTTCTAAAGCGTTTGGGAATGTTGTACAAGTGGACCGTAGCGGCGGAGCGGTAAGTCTCGTGCGCGGGGTGAACTGCACGCGCCTGGCGCAGAGCAACCCGGCACCGCTGAGTTTCACAATAAAGTCTTTAACGTCTCAGGACGCCGTGGTCGCTCACTTCAGCGTGTTCGTACACGGACAGAACTGCTTCATTAAATACAGGCGAAAGAGCGGCTTTAGCGAGCCCGACGTCCGTGTCGATCACTTTCACAGCCTGGGAAAGACTTCCTGCTTCTCTTCAGGTGCTCGGCTCGCCAACCTCGAGCACTACGTACCTGCTTTCTCCCGGAGTCAGGTTAGGCAGCTTGCGGATCGCGCGTGCGTTTCGGAAGGCTTGGACGTGTTTGTGCGTAACGGCAGTGTGTTTGCTCGGGGAGACGCGTGTCCGCGACGGAGGACGCAGGGAAGAGTAACGTGCGTGTTAGCCGCTCCTCAGGGGGATCCGCTGTCTGTGCGCCTGACGCTGCACTTGGAAACAGCAGGGCCTGTTGAACAGCGAGCTCAGCAATGGAAGCTGCGCAGAAGGAGAAGCGTGAATTCGGCTCCGGTCTTCCAGCTGCCCAACTACCAGGTGTCCGTGCCGGAGAACGAGCCGGCGGGCGCGCGCGTCATCACGCTCAAAGCTGCGGACACGGACAGCGGGGAAGCCGGTAGGATCGAGTACAGCATGGAGGCTCTGTTTGATAGCCGCTCCAATGACTTCTTCCGGATTGACCCCCAGACAGGTAGCATCGAAACCGAGCGGCCCCTGGACAGGGAGTTCAAGGACACCCATGTGTTTAAAGTAACCGCCACCGACTTCGGCACCCCGCGGCGCTCTGCTACGTCCTACCTCACCGTCACCGTCAGAGACACCAATGACCACGGGCCTGTTTTTGAGCAGACCGAATACAGGGTCAGCATCCGAGAGAACGTAGAAGTTGGCTTTGAGGTGATGACGGTGAGGGCCACAGATGAAGACGCGCCTTCCAACGCTAACATGATCTATAAAATGGTGAACAGTGATGGGGTGAATTCCATCTTTGAGATCGACTCGCGGAACGGACTGGTGAGGGTCAGAGTCCGGCCTGACCGAGAGACCATGGCGCAGTATATGCTCATCGTAGAGGCGAACGACCAAGGGAAGGACCCCGGACCCCGCAGTGCCACAGCTACAGTGCATATAACTGTCGAAGACGAGAATGACAACTCTCCTCAGTTTAGTGAGAAGAGATATGTGGTCCAGGTGCCGGAGAATGTGCCTGTCAACACCCGGGTGGCTCAGGTGGAAGCCACGGACAAAGACCAGGGCAACAACGCCAAAGTTCATTACAGTATAATCAAAGGCAATGTGAAGGGCCAGTTCTACATTCACTCTCTGACTGGTGTTATCGATGTTATCAATCCCCTGGATTATGAAACACACAGGGACTACAGTCTCGGAATTAAGGCCCAGGATGGAGGCAGACCCCCTCTTATTAACAGCTCTGGACTGGTCATTGTGCAAGTAATCGATATAAATGACAACGCGCCCATGTTTGTAAGCACTCCTTTCCAGGCGACCATTTTGGAGAACGTACCCATTGGGTACTCAGTCATTCATATCCAAGCAGTTGACTCTGACTCTGGTGAGAATGCCCGCTTGGACTATCGTCTCACTGACACCGCGCCCGGTTTTCCCTTCACCATTAACAATAGCACGGGCTGGATTACAGCCAGCGCTGCACTGGACAGAGAAACCACTGAGTATTACACGTTTGGCGTGGAAGCCAGGGACAACGGGATCCCTGTGATGTCGTCATCTGCTAGCGTTAGCATAACTGTGCTGGATGTGAATGACAATGCACCCACATTCAGCGAGAAGATCTACTCTCTGAAAATTAACGAAGATGCTTTGGTGGGAAGTAGTGTGCTGACAGTAACAGCCGTGGACCGGGACATCAACAGCGTAGTGACCTACCAGATATCCAGTGGCAACACCCGGAACAGGTTTGCTATCACCAGTCAAAGCGGTGGAGGTCTCATCACGCTAGCATTGCCGTTGGATTATAAGCAGGAGCGACAGTACGTTCTGACCATCACTGCTTCAGATGGCACGCTTTACGACACGGCACAGGTCTTCATCAATGTCACCGATGCCAACACACACAGACCCGTGTTTCAGAGTGCCAGCTACCAGGTCCTGTTCAGCGAGGACAAGCCTATTGGGTCCACCGTAGTGGTAATCAGTGCCACGGATGAAGACACAGGCGAGAATGCACGTATAACGTACATCATGGAAGACAAAGTGCCGCAGTTTGCCATCGACCCAGACACAGGTGCCATCACCACACAGATGGAGATTGATTACGAGGACCAAGCCTCCTACACACTGGCTATCATCGCTCATGACAACGGCATCCCGCAGAAGTCAGACACCACTTATGTGGAGATCATCGTCGAGGATGCCAATGACAACATCCCTCAGTTTAGCCGAGAGAAGTACCAGGGTACGGTGTTTGAAGATGCTCCCAGGTTCACCAGTGTCCTCCAGATCTCTGCCTCAGACAAGGATTCTGGGTCCAATGGGAGGGTAAGCTACACCTTCCAGGGTGGTGATGATGGAGAAGGTGACTTTTTTATCGAACAGTTCTCTGGAATCATCAGAACAAACCGGAAGCTGGATAGAGAAAACATTCCTGTCTACAACCTCAGAGCCTATGCAGTAGATAGAGGAACTCCTCCCCTCAAAGCAGCAGTGGAGATCCAGGTGTCAGTGCTAGACATTAATGACAACGCACCAGTGTTTGAGGAGGATGAGCTTTTTATCGACGTCAAGGAAAACAGCCCTGTAGATTCCGTGGTGGCACGGATAACTGCCAAAGACCCGGATGAAGGAACTAACGCACAAATCATGTATCAAATAGTGGAAGGAAACATCCCTGAGGTGTTCGACTTGGATATCTTTACTGGAGATCTGAAAGCCCTGACAGATTTAGACTATGAGACAAAGACAGAGTATGTCATAGTAGTACAGGCCACATCTGCCCCGCTTGTCAGCAGGGCCACCGTCCACATCCGTTTGGTCGACGTCAACGACAACGAGCCCGTCCTGCAGAATTTTGAGATTATCTTTAATAACTATGTCACTAATAAATCCAACAGTTTTCCCACCGGAGTCATAGGGAAGGTACCAGCTCATGACCCGGATGTGTCCGACAAACTGAAGTATAGTTTTGTGCAGGGGAACGAATTAAATTTGCTCCTCTTAAATCCAGACACCGGAGAGCTCAAACTTAGCCGAGACCTGGACAATAACAGACCGCTGGAGGCCACCATGAAAGTATCCGTCACAGGTAAGATCCTCTGGTCTCTGCTGATGTGTAAACTGGTTTGAGGTTATTTATGTTATTAATCTACGCAATAGAAGTGCTCTGAACCGAGTTGACTGATCTGGTTATCTGTCTGTCTCGAGCACGGGTTTGCTCCAGGCTGTAGCAGGATCCAGTTCTGCCGCTTTTAAACTGTTTGTACTTTGCATTGAAGCGTTGTTCTTGATGTGGGAGGTGTTCTTTTATGTGTATGAATTAAGTTACTGTTGCTGGTCTTTGAGAATTCATCTCTGGTGAAAGTGATTTTTTTTTTTACCGCTGGCAGAGTTTATTTGATTTAGATTTTATCAAGTGTGGGAGCAGGAGTGTAAAGGCAGCGCTGACAGTGATAGGGTTTTATAGCAACTAACTTATATGTCTTATCTGTCTTTAGTTAGTACTATCCTTCAAGGCTGGATCACCTATTTTATATCCAATCTTTGCTTTTGCATAAGGCGCATTTGTCAACAAGGCAGCAAGTGCATGCAGCCTTGTGAGTTTGTCTATCTGAAATGCATTAAGAATGCACAGTACAGTATGTACATTATTGTATTAGTACAGGGATCCACCGTGACACACTACTGCTCTTTTGCTCTCCACTCTGTCGTCTAAATGACATCATGCTACAATCTTTTGGTAATACTTTTTCTTTTGCACTTTCCTCCCATCCCTTTTTTTTCTCATGCATTCCTCTTCCTGCTCGTTTGCAACCTGCATTTTGCATATAGCCCATTCAGTGAGCCTCTCTTGCTCTTTTGTGTGTTGCCTGTGGCTTTACGGCTTACTCTTTGTTCTCATGATTGCTGTTCCTCAGCTCGGCGTTCATGCTCACCGCTGGCCCTTTGTAGGACAGCAGTGGCCAGCATTCCCTTGTTGTCCAGTTTGCTTCATTCATGACAATGCAACATTGGTTGCCTCATTGTTTCCATGACCCCTACCCCTTTTAGCTTTCTATTTCTCCCAGCCTCTTTCTGTCATGATTTTATATATTTTTATTTAGGTACTGTGTTTCTGTCCCTTTGAGACTCTCTCTTTCTGTGTCTTGCTCTCTCGTTTTTCGGTTTCTTTCAATCCAATTAAAGTGATGCTTATCAACCCCCTCCTTTCTCCATGCTACAGACAAACCCACATGTCAGATGTTAGGTAACCATTAACGCTGGTTGTATGACCTCTTCACCCTTGACTCAGAGGAAAGGAAATTGACCCGAAGGCATAAGCCCGTACTCGGTCTAAACTAGACCTCGGCTTTTAGTTAATGAATGGGTTCTTTGAATCTGCCTTAATTGAGCTAGTAATCAGTGGTTTTTTTTTGTTTGGTCACCTTATAGACCTAACACACTGAGCACTGTGAGAATAAACCAAGAACTGCCAGATTTCCTTAACTGATAAAAGTAGGTTAACATCATAGTCACAACAAAGGCTTGTCTTTCTTACAAAAACTCATTTAGGATAGCAAACAAGCGGGAATGAGGGCTAGGTGTTCCGGCTGCAACTTAATCTCCCTTATCTGTATCACTCGAGTCTTCTTCTCTGTCATCTGGAGGGTCCCTGTGTAAGCATGGTGGCTCTCGCCATTGTAAGGAGTATTGATTTTGGTCCACTGCCTGTCCGCTCTGTTTGGCTGGATACATACAGGTGATAAGCCTTGTGGTGACGGCTGAAAGACTCTGGAAGCCAGTCCTTAAGCACTACATGTGAAAGTTGAAGATCTGTGCTTTGTCAGAGCTCTTCAACCTGACATGGTGCTGTGTGTGTGTGTGTGAGGAGATGATGAGTGCTAACTCATGTAACAATGGCAGCATGAATGCCACACTCAGGTCCTAGAGAACCACAGGCCTACAGATTTGTCCTAGCACTAAGCCTTGTCAGTTCACCGATTTGTAAAGTAAGGTGGGGTAAATATGGGGTAGATTGTTAAGTGCTGTAGGACTGAAGTTTGACATCTCTGGCCCACGGTCAGCAGCGTTAGCTTGCTGATACATGTAAGCCCTGTAGCCACACTGACTCAGACTTTTTATGGGCTGCTACAGGTCTGACATAGCTGGGCTTTTTCACATTTCTCACCCCTGATCATTCAAGTTCATCTCAGTTTAAGCCCACTGGCTACTTTTACCGCTCCTGCATGAAAGCTATCTCTGATCTGTACATGTGTCTACCATGGATGAGCATTTTTACACTTATTCATGGACAGAGAATAATCAGAAGGCATGCTTGTTCAAAACGTAGGGCTGTTATAGAACTATGTCAGTGAACGCTCAAATTAAGTAACGTTATAGAAGAAAATCAAAACCACAACCATTTAGCATGAAACAGATATAAGAGAATATATTAGGAGTCTTTAAATCAGCATGTATTTCCTTTGGCTGCTTCCATCCCCCCTCCTCTTTAAATCAGTATATTATTCATTAAACCAGAATCCAATTTCTGGTGACTTGGTGACTTTGACTGCCAAGGATATGGATTTTTTATAAATAAATATTGTTCACGTTTGATTTGTACATGTCAGTGTGGCTTATATGAAGTGTTTCTTTGTGAAAGTGAGTAGCTGGAGTGTGTTAAAGGACAAAAGAGTTCATGGGAAACAACACCCTTAGAGGCAGTGACCAGCTGTTTCTGTACATCTACTCCTGCCATTCATATAGCAGCTGCAGAGAAGAAAAGAGAGAAGATATATTCATACACCCAGTTACCTTCAGACCTAGTGTTTAAATCACCATTGCTCTTCTCTGGTCAGTTTAGCTTGACTCCTTTCCTGTGCGCCCTTTTTTCAGCCTGTAGTCATAACAAGGCGTTCTCTTCCCCAGGTGTAAGGTCACTTACTACACACGACCCTCTGCCCTATAACCTCTCAGTTACTGCAGGTCAGGGTGTCTGGCACTGGAAGTCTCATGGTCTCTTGTACCTTCTATGAGGAATAGTACAGTATATGTTTGACAGTCATTGATCATTGAATTGAATAGGTTTAAAAGCACATTTATTAACTCAAGGCCAATAACTAATGTTAACTGGAAACTAACATGCTGGTTTGGTGGAAAGGCTCCAGTAAGCGTATTATTGTACATGTGTAACTAATGAGCCTAATATTTGAATAGTTGGATCTCAGGTCTGAAAAAATAAAATTTTAATATGTTTAATTGCAGTTTACTTTTACAAACATAACATCGTAACATCACTTAAATTACTATTTTAAAAATGATGTAGCAACTATTTAAAGACCAAATATTTGCTTTTATCCGGCTGGTTAGATCTGAGCTGACTGAAGCATGAAGCCTCAGTGAAGAGATCGAGGACTAGGCATAATATGAATAGATTTAAGCATCAAAAAACAGAAAGTCCACCAGAGTTCAATTCATTGTGTGTTTAATAAAAATGAGAAAAAGTCATTTATGAAAATAAATGGATAAAAAAATGGTCACCATCACTATTCTTACTTCTCATCTCTATACATTCATATACTATCATATACATATCACTGCATGCTTCTTCTACTAGTTCTACTCACTATGCTTGGAATTTGCCCCGTGCCAGTCCTCGCCTGTTTTCACAGAAACCTCTGCTGCAGCTGCTATATCTGTCTGCGATGTCTATAGAAACTGTTATGAGATTACTGAATCTGGCTGGCTCGTGCACCTTCTGTCTCTTTACACATGGATCGTCTACAATCCGAGGTGTAGTCAGCCAGCTGTCTCTGTTCAGTGATGTTCGAGTTTCGATATTCTGCTGTTTAAAATAAACTAATCCCAGTTGAAGGGGCTACCAGTCCTTATTCTGTCTACAACTGAGACTTCACTGAGAATTTCGCCCAGCGAAATATGAACACCAATTATCTTAACCTAACAGCGCAGACTCTGTTAAATGAAGAGGAAAGGAATCTGATTCATGTTTAATCTTGCAGACTCATTCAGCAGCCAAGACAGAAATGTGGGAGATGTGATCTCACTCTGGTGCCAAAAGTGGGAGTAATGAAAAACAAGACAATAAGCCTCAAAGACAGAGATAGGGTTATTCTAGGACAGCGTGCACAGAAATATGGCAGACCGTTAAAAGGCTGTTTAACCACATGTTGGCTCTAGAATGCATTTGGAATTATGTGATGTTCCCTTGTAAGATTGCTTAATCTCCTCCTTTTATAGATTGCACTCTAATGTCAGTACCCCCCTGTAATTCACTATGAATTGTAACATGGCTCTTATTTGTAGTCTTATGAGGGCATGGCTTCCAGACTTTCTGGCTTCGGGTGAGGTTTTGAAGCAAAAGTGCACTCGGCCAATCGCGTTAATTTCTAGTTTGACCACTTCTAGTGGAGCAGTTGAAAGGATCTGGAAGCCTAATTACAGTCTTTAGCACAGCAGCATTCTGCCTTGATGGCTGTTTCATCTCTGGCCTCAGGCAGCACACAACCCCAAAGATACAAATGACCCAAACCTTGATGAGCTCTACAAATGCCCTTAAAACAAGTGATTTTTTAACAATATCTTACTACAGTCTTACTACCTTCTTGTTCCCTTCTCTTGAGTTAAATGTATTTGTCTTTTTCAAAAAGTTCAAGCCAAAATCGAGCAGCCACATCGAGGGGTTTGGTCACAAGGGTTAATCCCATTTATAATCCCATCACAGTGCTGTAGAACTCCCAAATCTAAAGTCAGAACGTGTTAATTCATTTTCTATAACAATAGCTCTGATAATAATGCTGGCTGAAATAAAAAGCACAGGTTTATACTGTATTAATGTAGTAATAACGTAGTACATTTTTGTTTGTGTAGTAACAGCTCATTCATAAGTGGACTTGTATGGCAGACTGTACATTTAACATATAATTGCTGATATGTTGATGACACATTCTGTTAGGGAGTGTTGACTTATTTAAACTTTTTGTTTATGGAAGAAAGTTTCCGGTGTCTGTGCATGTCAGTCAGTGCAGGTTACTAAATTTTCCACCATGAGGGAGTTTTCAGGGCAGAGGACATTGCGTTTGGTTTCTGTATATCATGACATGCTTCTACCTACCTGATGGCAATAGTCAAAGCCCGAAGCATACCCAGAGCCCAGCATGCAGAATCTTGTCTGTCCTGGCACCAAGATGGTGGAATGAACTCCCCCTGTTTGTCCGAACCACTTGTTTTTAGCAGTTATTGTATTGACTGTGTGTTGTTCTTCTCTGGTTTTGTGTAGTTGTGGAGTACTGTTGGGTTATAGGACTAGTTCTGGTTGTAATTATTTGTATTAGACATTTTATGGGTAATTTTCAGCAGTATCATAGCTCATCATAGCTCAAGTTTTAGTTGAATGATTAACTTCAAGGTAGGCTGGTGAGATGGTTGTTAATAGCTGTATATAAGGGATAACAGGAACTAACTTCTACAACATAAAATGTTACTATAAATGGATAAAAAAAATAATGAATTTGATATTATAATTGAGGCAAATTGCAGTGGTATAACATGTTGGGATGTGATGCTCTTGGAATATTAATCAGTTTCAAGTTGGTCCTGCACTTCGGTTTGGGCTGTGTCACACCACACCATTGTTGATTATTATCCTATAACAACTTGCTGTATTGTGTTCTGTTCTGTACACGTGTTGTGTGTGTGTTTATACTGTACGTATGCATTTTATTTCATTGTGCAAGATGAAAGTGTTATGTGTTTGGCAAGTCCTGGGCCCTCATTCTTTTGTAATCTGGAACAGAGTGAATGAGTAGTGAAGATTCATTGTTTTCCCTGGAACGCACATCACTACAGCTTTACCGCTTCCCTCAGAGCACGTCTCATGTGTTACCCTTTATGCTCAGGAGCTTAGATTGTGTCTAACAGGCCAGACACAGTATGGGACAGAGATCTTACTGGATGTAAGTTGGAACGGAGAACCTGTTCCAGTGTAACACAACACACTTTTCTGCACTCTGTGCTGTTCCCATTCTGGCACTGGTAACAACATGTCTTTGTCTCTCACACCAAGGGGCTTTAACATGCACCAGTGGAGACCAGCGACAGTGGACGCTTGCAAAATAAAATCTGTATTTGCACGATGTTAAGGCTTGGGATGCTTAATGCTCCTACAAAAGACTTCTTTTCTTCAGATCCTCAGATTTTTCTTTCAGCGTTCCTCCTGTTTTCTCTCTTTTCAGTATTGCACTGAGATCAACTACCGTAATTCAATATGCTTTTATTACTAGTGTACAGAAATGCCAGCAGATAATAGAAGCACATTGGTATGTATATAAAAAGTACAAATGCCTGTGTTTTTCTTTTAGGATTGAGGTGTGGTACTGTGGTGTCGGAAATGGCACACTTTACTCTCATAAGATAATCTCATAAGATATTAATCTTTTTTATTGGTCCTTTATCTTAATCTACAGGTTAGCATCAGAAAAATTCTCCATTGCCTGTGTAAATGCTTGGGATGTTAAATTTCTCTGAAAACACTGGGAGTCAGTGTCTCATCTCTCTCTGTGCGTGTGTATGGACTCATATGCACCTTTATATATCCTGCCATGGTTGTCAGTCGTTATTCAAATAAGGTTCAGAGGGCTTACACATCCAAAAGGTGTTTTTTTCACCCTTCAGGCTAAGCTTAGACATATTGAGTTTGCGCTGCCTTTTAAAGTCGTCCACTCTTTTGAGAACTCCTGTCATTCTTTCTTAAAGGATAGTTTCTCCTCCTCTCCTGCTCATACAGCCATTATAGACTTTTTGCTCACGACCTTACAGAGATCCGCGCTCTCTCATCTCACAACGGGACGTGAAGAAACAGCAGCCTTAACCTTGGGTGTTAACAACCACACACTGAACTTAATTCATGGGCTCTCAAATTACATTAATGCTAAAGTAGGTCCAGTTTCACAATGGCCACTGAGTCAGCTCACACAATAGCATTCTCTGTTTCACGCGAAATCCATGTGATGTGGAAAATGATCTACGTGCTGCTGACACATTTTAAGGTCGAATGGGTGCTATCTAATTTCCACAAAGATGAGTACAATTTTAAAGTCCAGGATGTCGTTGGGTGCATATGGGCTTATGGAGTTTTCTGTTCGTTTCTTCCCTCAAACATCTGGGTGTAAGCAGATCAGGTGGAGGAACGTTTTTTTTAAGCGACGCCAAGAAAGCAAATGCCAAGTAGCTTGTTAGCCAAGCAAATGACTGTCTGCTAGCCAGATTAAATGCACTTCCAACTGTACTCTCTCTGAGCTTTGACTCTCACACAACCAAACCCTAGTGCTACTGTACAGCATTACCCAAAGGACTAGCTGCACCACTAACCCACAGTTCTTTCTGATACCATAAGAGTATGAGTCTTGCATTGTTCAGACTGAATGGTCACTTTGCTACATAACTGGGCTGTCCCTCACAGCATGATGGTTTAAACCAAACTATTGAAAAAAGATGCTTCCATACAGTTGAAATGAAAAATTAAAGTAGACATTTCTTAAATACTTAATGATTTAAAGATGTAGAAGCACACACTCATCTTAGGTCCTAACCTGGATGGACCTTTTGATTTTAAGTAGTGCAAAACCAGATGAGGTCAGATCACCACATTCTCTGAGTTAAATTCATGCCTCTGTTTACACAAAACGTTCTTCTGGCTACTTTAAGCCTGAGACAAAAAGCGCAGTGTTTTTTCCCCAACTTCTCTCTGAACCTATAACATCTGCTTGACAAAATTAGTCCAGCTCCTTCCTCTTTGTAGCAGCGCAGTCATTCTATGACTTGCTTGTTTTGTTTACCTGCTTCAGAAAGCCTTTGAATGTGACTCAATGCCTTTTAGAAAATTGCACTCATTTCATTTCAATTTTGCTGCATTAATGACTCTGTGTGTTATCTGGAAGCGTGTTGAGTTTCTTACCAGCGCAAACACTTTGACAAAGGAGCAGGGGGAAGGGAGCTAGAGGGTCTTTTCCATGTCAAAAGAGCTCCTCTGAATGGCAATAGGCAGAATCAGTGTTAAAGTTGAGCCTATAGGACTCCCTCTTCGCAGGTGGCATGACCGTTCAGGCCGTCTCACCTCACAAAGCAAGTAATGGGCTGAAAGACAATGAGGTGTGAGCGCTGCTTTAGAGGGTTTCAATGGTTTCATTACTATTCAGTTTCCTACAGTCTTTGGTTTTGTTTTTGGTTTCATGGTCATTGAGTCCTTTTCTTGATCTCAGGATAGGTTTCACTGTTTAATTCAAGCAGTTACGTGTCCAGTCTTTAGTCAGGCTTTATCATAGTCCTCTAAATAAGTCTGTGCAGATGTGCAGTGATCTAGGTCATGTTCAGTGTCTTGTTGGAGACACGACTGGATGCTTATCACTTTTTCAAGGGGCCTATATCAGATCTTTTGATATCATGATATGTGAAGACGAGGTGCTGGACTACTGACCAGAAGATCATGAGTTCAAATCCCACCACAACCAAGCTGCATTGCTGGGCCCCTGAGCA
>JAOTRJ010000016.1:5321725-5334144 GCA_028564905.1 Leptodoras praelongus
GCTGGCTGTTCACAAAAGAAATATTCTAATCATTTGAGATACTGGATTTCTGCTTTTCATGAGCTACAAGCCATAATAATCAAAATGAAACAGAAAAAATGCTTGAAATGTGTCTCTTGATGTGTAATGATTAAAAAATATATGACTGTTTACCTTTTTCAAATTAAATTATGAAAGAAATGAAAATTTTCCACTATATTCAAATTTTTTGAGATGCACTAGTATACACAGATTGAAGTCTTTTTAACTACCTAAGCAGTTACTAAAGATGAATAAATGAATACGTGTATTACACCAGCAGAGAGACATGTCCATGTCCATGCTAATCAGTCATGTTAATCAGTGTGGTCTCCTGTCCTCGTCTGCCTGAGAGGTAAAACCCCCTCCAAATTTTGTGCATGTATGTATGTGTGTGATTTATCGGTGCTAGGCTGTCTCTACAGTGTTGTAGCAGGCAGGCTTAATACTTTAAGGTGCTTTTTTTCAGACTCTTTCATATAGTAAGTGATGACTGATAGGAATGTTCTAAGACATTTGAGATAGCTTCCTGGAATATGAGACATGCAAGACGTATATTTTATGAAACATTTTCATCATCAGGTATTTTTTGTTTAGCAGGTTGTAACCAGTATTAATGTCAGGCTTGCTTATGTGTTTTTTTTCTTCTGGAGTGGCTTGTCAGGTGAAGTGTGTGTTTGTAGGTGAGGTAAGCCCATCAGTGAGGTGAAGTGGACACCAGCTGAAACCGGAGATGCCCGTGTAGTGTTTTTTTTTATCCTCCTTCCAGTTTGTTCATGTGTTAAAGGGACAGAAGGAGACAAAAGCTGTCCGTCTGCATCTCTGTGGAACATGGCCGAGCATTGATAGATGGCCTTGTTATAGAGAGAAGGTGTGTGTAACATATAGGTCTGAAATTGTGGCTCTTGTCCTGTAGGAAAGAGAACAACATGGTGCTAGGTGTATGTCCTAAGGATATGTTTGGCAATGTGTATGTAGGTGTGTGTGTGTGTGTGTTTATGGGGTCAGGCAGGTTCCTTTTAATTATTCACAGCTCTAGGTTTACACTGCCACAGGGTGGGTGAGGTAATGGCGTTTGAACTTTGCGTATAAAAGCTTGGGGGAGGACACCGTTCTGAAAACACAGTCTCACATACACATCGCCGTGATGCCAGCACCAGATCTAGTGATTGTTCTGTAAAGGAGGAAATGGAAGACATGAAGGAAGGAGAGGAAAGGAAAGAAAGTGCAGACGGCTGAGTTTCCTCAGTCTAACCCAAATAAAATCCTTCATTTATCTCCCTTGTGCAGCTCCATTTTGTGTTTCCTGTACTGATGAGCAGCCCTTAAAAAGACAACACACACTTCAGTCTTGATGAGCTTCAGTACACTACATTGCGTGAGAGGAGCTCACTGTTCTCTAAGCTTTATGATTTTCTTTCCTGTTTGTTATTAGGGCGGCACGGTGACACAGTGGGTAGAGCTGTCGTCTCACAGCAAGGAGGGTTTGATTTCTCGACTGGGAGGTCAGGGTCCGTTCTACATGGAGTTGCCATGTTCTCCCCGTGTCTGTATGGGTTTTCTCCAGGTGAACCGAAGATACTAAATTGCCCTAGGTGTGAATGTGTCTGTCGGTGTGTCTGCCCTGTGATGGACTGGCAAGATGTCCGGAATGTTTGTATCCCTGTCTTTCGACCAATGAGCAGCACAACCGGTGATCCAGCAATAGAATAAGTGCCTTGGATAATGAGTGAGTTTATTACGTAAACCGATATTTATTTCTATATAATATTCAGGATTAGTAAAAATCCAGAAAAAGCTATGTCGATGTTCTGCAGCCGTTTGTACGACAGGCCGAACTGGTGTAACAGTATATTTCTACCTGTCAGTTTTGACTATCTTAAGGCAGTTTTTCTTAAATATGAGTTTTCCCCGCAAATAAAAGTGTCAAATCAGAGAGTTTGTCAGAAACTCGAGCCCAGCCTTTGGGCAAAACAAGTGAGAGGCGCTGCAGCCATGCTCTCATGTAACAACATGTAAAGATAGCTTGGTTTGTACTGAGACTGTGGGCTTTTATAGTTCTCCATCACATTTTCCAGTACCACCTAGTATGTTCCTGGTAAATCCAGGTCCCAGTCCGAATATTTTGGAATCCCTTTTGCCCCTTGAAACAGACTTTTCACACAGTTTGCACAGCACTTAATTTGGGAACAGCACCAATGACCGGATAATTGAAGCAAACTTTTAATTAAGTAGATATTCCTTACTGTTAGACTAATAGAGTGGTACTCTGGGCTGAGGTGTCTTTGTCCTAGCTCAACCTCTCTCTGTCTTTGTTGTTAGCTGGGGAGATCAGGTGTTACCATGGCTCCAGGTAGCCATGCTTCCCTCGAGACGAGGGTTAGGAGAAGAATTGGGAATTGTCCGATGAGGGGAACTGAGAGGTGGAATGAATGAGGAAAGGACAGAGAAACTAGAGGCCTAGATATTGCTTAGCAATTATAATATGATTAAAAGGATAAAATTAAGAGCATGTTCATTCACATGACAGTGGCAGTTTGTCATGCATAAGCATTAAACGTACTTAGCATAGCCATCGAATGCCTAATGCATGCGTAATAGGTAGCATTTTATTTACAATGTGGTTCAATTTAGCTAGCTAACACACCATAGTCTGGAATGGCTAAGAGAACCATGATATGATTCAAATGTTGACATGCATTGAGGGAGCCTGATTAAGATAAAATGCTAGCAAAATGATAGAGAGGCTGAGATGTGTTCAGCAGTGTCTAGGAGGATTTTCTATCATCTTCAACTCAGGTGTCAGTAGCAGTTGTGCTTTTGAGCCAAAAGCATTCTCAATACACTACACCTATTCATGAAACACTACACCTCCAGAAACAATCAAGAGTGGCTTGCAAACCGGCTAAATTAGAAGCTAGATGTTTAAGTAGTGGACAGCACGGTGGTGCAGTCGCCTCATACCCAGAAGCACCCAGGTTCGATTCCTAGGCCATTTGGTCCAGTGTCCTTTTCTCTATGGTGTTTGGATATTCTCCCTGTGTCTGCATGGGTTTCCTCCAGGACCTCTGATTTCCTCCAGTGGTCCAAAGACATGCAGTCAGGTGAACTGGAGATAATAAATTTCCCCTAGGTGTGAAAGTGTGTGTGTAAGTGTGGCTGTCGTGCGATGGGCTGGCAACCTGTCCAGGGTGTACCCCTGCCTTCTGCCCATTGAGTGCTGAGATAAGCCTCAGAAACGCCCCCGGGAACCCAGCAGTAGGATAATCAGCTTAGATAATGAATGGATAAATAAATGGATGTTTCATTAGTGCTTATTTTCAGTTGTGTTGTGTGGATTGTTTCACATTGCCAGTCTGCCCATTGTGTCTATTTGTGTTCAGAATTCCAGATCACCGTGCCTCGCCTCAGATTGACAGAGTAGTCTAATTCCGAAGTCGAACTGTCTTGTACTGTACATATGTTCATTTTGTAGTTACAGAAAAAAGTACACTTTGCTGTTTGTTGTGACCACAGTTTACCCTGTTGACATTCAGTGAGGCTTGAATGCAGCACTTATTGGAAAATCTGCATATTACTGATTCTGGTTTTAAGAGCATTAGACATTTCCACCACATTTGTGGGCTGACATCTAGACAAATAGTCAAATATCCACTCATTGTCAGTGCTTGTTAAAGTGCGCGTGTGTGTAATGTCAACCCATCTGCCGCAGTAGTCTCTGCGGGACCCTCATCCGTTGAAGAGATGCCCCTCGCAGGACCCGACTGAAACCCTACCCACCATCTACCACTCCCTAACACCTGAGCTGGAAAACACCACCATTACCACATGACAAAGATAAGCTGCTGTCAAGACCACACTAGTACTCTGGTGGGCAGTACAGCTTGGACTGGATTCACTAATTCCATTGAAACTGATCCAGCTTTCTGGTGTATTAAACATGGTTCACATAGGATGGATAGACAAAGGAAAGAAAGTAAGTAAGTGTGTACGTTTGGAATTGTAGCTGTACACAAGCTGACACCTGTTAGTTTCGGGGGCTAGAAGGAATGTGGAATGATGCCACAGATGTATGGTGTGTGTGTGTGTGTGTTCGGTAAGGGCTGTCAGAATGAATTCTTAATGTTTTATGTCGGTGTTTGTCTGAACTCCTTTCACATTTTGGACTTATGATCCTTATATCCAGAGATGCCATCATGGCTGAACCACTCGTTCCAAATTTCCAATACCTTGATTCTGAATATTTCATGGCACCAGTCAGGAAAACAGGTGACAACAGACGTACTGTCTATCTAACACTCAGTATGCTGTCAACGAGCCACGTCCTCACTTTCTGTTACTCTTTAATTTTTCTTAACCGCTTCCGTCTTCCCATCAGCACACAGATGGAAAAAGTAACCGTAACCTTTTGCACATTTGCACAGCAGTGTGGATCAGCACAAAGTGGCCATTATAACCAGGAAAGAAGAGGCTTATGTTAGCCTCACCTGTGGCATTCCTACATCATTTGTTTATACCCAATTCTTGACATAGACTAGATATTAAATTACCTTCTGATTATGCAAACTGAAGTAATATTATGTCGGTTTCTCAGCAGTGTGAGTATTTTTTTCCAGATAGATGCAGACTGCATGTTCAAACACAACTCTCTCTTTCTCTAAGTCTTTCTCTGTGTGTGTCTGTCTGTCTCTCTCTCTCTTATTCTCTTTTTTTCTGCTTGTAATGCATGTTCAGCATCCCACACGTCTATCAGTGTTAGCTGATCCCAAAACCACCAAAGGAGAGCCTGGCACAGCTTTCTGCAGCGTTCATGCTGCACATCAACCCTGTATTGAGACATCAGCTTAGCACCAGATTCAGGGAACCTAGAACTGAACAGAAATTAAACAGTGAAAGTCTACTCCTGATCTGGATTAGTTGAAATCTGACTTCAAACTCAAGCCGGTCGAACATGAGAGTCTTTGTGCTACTAAGCCATTGACATTTTATTCAGCTCAACATCTTTTTTTTTTTTTTTTTTATCTTGGTAAGACATTCTATGTAGAAATTAGTTGTTTATGAAGAAAACATAAAACTCTTCTTAAGATTAGTGCAAATCTGTTGCCTCAGGTGACTCTGGGTAATGTTTTTTGCTTATTGGATTGCTCTAGACACTGGAGGTTTTGTGTGTTCAGGTACTTGTATTTGAGAGACTGCCAGTAAAGCTAATCCAATTCACATTTCAAGCAGACCACGAATCCTCCTCTCGGATGAGACATGCTCATGCTGATTAAAAAAAAATGCTAAGTGGAGATCATGAAAAAACATAATGTGTCCTTATCATAACACATGGCACTGCGATAACTCTTCTAACTCTTGACGCACATTCTTCAGTACTGATATCAGCATATTTAGACACTTTATCATTCCTGTCCTGTGTTGTGGTCTTTCTGCTGTCTGCAAAGCCGCACTTTTTCCTCCTCTTTTGGTAACCAGCATGTTGTTATGCTACTCCCCCTGAGAGCTTGATTAAGAGGTTAGATAAATGACTCGGTGAAATCAAGCTTAACTCTTAATTCAAAGCTTAGAGCATGCCTGTGGAGCTTAATCGCTTGACCCTGCTCGATGTTGACTGTGTAGTACTGTACAGTAAATGGTACATGCTTATGAGGGAGCTGGCACACACAGCTTTCTAGAAGACCCGTCGTTAAAAGGAAGAGGAGTTTGTTAAAGTGATCTTAAAGGCTACTTATGGTTGCTTAACTTTTCCTTTTCTGTCGGTGTCTTTAGAGGGTTAACCACAGCCCATGAATATTTTTTTCAACAAAACCTATCTGCTATCAACACAGGCATCAGTTCATCTTACCTCGTCACATGTTCATCAGAGGGATTCTGGGACTACAGGAGGTGAAATGGCTCCCAGCTTCAGGCTGCATACTTGAAAATTTTTGACTTTGACACTCTCTCTCTCTCTCTCTCTCTCTCTCTCTGTTTTTCTTGGCACACAGTCAGTAGCCTTAATGAGCTTTTAGTATTGGTCACTTCCCTAAGAAGAGGACATAAGTTTAGTGCTATTTCTAAAGAATATGTGTATGAGGTTGGATGTGCCACATTCACCATACACCACTGGGAAAACTGAAATAGAAAGAGTGTATGAACATCACTATATATTTTGGATAATTAGCCATCTAATGAAAGTGTATCAATTGAATCGATTTCCTAATCTTTTGCTCTTGATGAACTCGTAATGAATACATGCATGTAAGCGCCTGTGTATTTTATTTCTTTTTGTAAAACTGTGTATCAATTTCTAAACTGATATAAAAACAAAAACTTTTTTTTTCTGAAAAGTGATGCATGAAAGAAGAAAATTTCTATACAGGCAGTGTGCATATATCATGAATATTTACCTGTCTGGGATTCAGCCTGTGCTAAAATAAAATAAAGTAAAATAAAATAAAATAAAATAAAATAACTACTACTACTAATAATAATAATAATGATAATAAAAAAATAATTATAACAATAATAATAATAATAATAAATCCAGCATGAAGAAAAGTTTTTTAATGTGGAACCCATATATATATATAATAAAATTATATGCTAAATATCGATAACCAAAATATTATTGGGAAAAACGACTAACTAAGAAAAATTGCAATATATTATACATTTTATTTGATTTTTAAAGTAATCAAGCAAAGACCTGTTCCTGTTGTCTGGATGACACTGAATGCCTGGCCATTAGCCAGTTTTGTTTTGTCCGGTCTCCTGTGTTTAAAAAAAAAACAGCATAGCTGAAGATAGCCATCTGGATAATAACTCACGCCCTTATATCCTGCTGCTAAAGCACTGAAACAATGCACCCAAATATGAGCGTGCTGCTTTTATCTGTGGAGCCAATCTGCTATTTTTGACACACTGTGACACACTCAGCTCTTCTGAGGCTTTGTTTGCTCCGGTTCCCTGATGAGAGTTTGTCTTCCTGCTCTCACCTTGATGATTCCTGCTACCACATTCTCTCTGCTGCGGCACTTCCTTAGGAAAAGACATCAAATACTCAGAGTTAAAGAGAGAATGCATGAGCAAAGGGGCGGACAGCAAAATAAGCAGGCTAAAAGCAGGTTGAGCATCAGAGGTGTAATGTTGTCTGGTTGGTGAAAAAAAAATCCCACTGGAAAAAGAGCGAGTGTGTTTTGGTGTTGGAAAAAGGGACGAAACTGTAGGTGGGGCAGTGATGTGTCTGATAAGCTCTCTGCTGTGGAAACTGTGCCATGCCTGGACCCAAGGTGCAAAACTTTTTCTTTCTCTAATTTCTCCTTCAGCATACTTTCTTTCGTTCTTCATGATTGTGTTGTATTTGCCCACAGCTTGATGGTTAGTTCTATCACTTCAAACTAAACATTCCCAATTCACCTGTTATTACAGGGGTGTGAGTGTGTGGCTGTGTGTAACAGCTTCAGGATTACAACCACGAACTGTTGTTTCATCAATTATTAAAAACAGCATTAGTGCTCTTTTCATTATATAAAAAGATACTTATTATTCAAGAATACATTATTTAAAACTGTATCTGTTTTTGAAATCTGTCTGCATTTCCAAGTCAATGACTATTTGCTTCATGCATTTACATTGTTGTGTTGCTTTATACTATTATATTTCAACTTTTAAGGGTAATCTCAAGACAGATTTATATTTGCAGCATTAATAAAAATATATATGTGCTCTGTGTGTGTGTGCTGCAGCCTAACATCGGGCGCCTGGGGGTCCCAAATGGTCCTTCGGGGGAGAAGGTGGCAGTGGTGGCAGTGGATGACTGTGATATTGCTATGGCAGTGCGCTTTGGGACTCAAATCGGCAACTACTCCTGCGCAGCACAGGGCACCCAGACAGGCCAAAAGAAGTTAGTACCTGTGTGTTTTCTCTGTGTGTTCATCTTTCTCACTTTCATCATAGTTCACCTTTACAAACTGATCTGTTGTAGAAGAACACAAATCCATTTATTTATCCAGTGACAAACCCACCTCCACACTGCAAATCACTACACATCACTGAACATTTCTATCCTGATGGGAGTGGGCTCTTCCAGCATGACCCGCCCCCCATCGATAGGCACGAGGGCTGATGGAATAGTCTGCTTAGTATGAAAATGATGTAAATCATATGCTATAACCTTCACAGTCTCCACATCTGAACCTGATAGAACACCTGTGGGAGATTTTGGAGTGACATGTTTTCCTTTATGTTGTCAGCCCTCTGTAATTGTTTTAATCTGGTTAAACAGCTTTACACATAGAGATTAAGGCAGCGGGTGTGGCTCCACACACCTCTGGCATGGCACACACAACCCTGTGTTAAAAGCACTTCAAAGAAATGCAAATAAAAAAGAGCTAGAACAAGTGCTCTCAGTCTGATAGGCAGCAACATGCTCCATTTTGTACCAGCCTGCTGCATACAGGTCACTGAGAGGATCGGCGTGCATATAGCACGGCGTATCTATCAGATATACAGTAGCCTGCTGCATATATGTTTATACACAGTACAGCAAGTCAAAAGGATTTAAAAATTGCTAAAAACAAGATCAAGAAGGACTCCACGGGCATGTTGTGACATAAAACACAAGCTGTCCTGGTACTGACCACTGCAAAGACATGCATTATTTAGTGCAAAACACACTCCCTCACACAACACCTTCAGCGAGGGACTAGGTCACAGTAAGTCTGCTGAACCCACACAGCTGTTTGATGTTATGCCTAGTGAGTTTATCTAATAAGACACTTGAACTGCCTCCATTTTTGCAGTTCATGCATGGCGAGTAAATGCAAACTCTGTCTTATCTGCTTTAATGCATTTAACAGTGTGGCTGGCGATGTTGCACACAATCACTTAATTAGGAGGATTAGGCTCCCATTATACAATTATGAGATATTTACAATTGTTCAGTTTGCCTGTCTGCATATAATCCCAGCATTAACAGATTACAACAGCTGTACCGGTGTGAGAGCGAGATTGCTCTAATTTAAATATAAATGTGCAGTTTTACACTGAGATTATGATTTCACACTGCAGTTATACTGGGTTAATATTAAGTTCCGGTCACTTTCAGTTCTTGACTTATAATGTCTCAGTGACATTACATGCAATCGCCATTTTGTTGTCTTACAGTATAACAGTATAATTCTAGTATAATATGTTAGTGTTATAGTATAATATGTATATCTTCAGTTCAATTTTATTTATATAGACAATGAACATCGTCCCAAAGCAGCTTTCAAAAGACATAAAACCCAGACCGACTTTTACATTTCTATAAATTTTATCTTTCTTGAAGGTCACTGGACCTGACCGGCCCTCTGCTTCTGGGTGGTGTCCCCAACCTGCCGGAGGATTTCCCTGTGAGAAACCGCGACTTTGTAGGCTGTATGAGGAACTTAACCATCGACAGCAAGCCCATGGACATGGCTAACTTCATCGCCAACAACGGCACTACAGCAGGTATGACTGTTAGAGTTGGCTGGGTTTAGCTAGAGTTTAATTAGAGTTTAGAACTCGTAATAAAGACAATAAGGACAGCATGTTCTCTCTGAGCACTTGCATATACATATAATATATAATTATGGATTGTTTCAATGTGAGTTTTAATCTCTTTATTCTTTTAACAAGCAATCCCCTTCGACCTATTAGGCACATCTGTACCATCCGATATCATTTATAGACACTGTTCGATCTTTCATTTGTGAACTTTCTTTCAAAAAAGATGTTTTAAAACTTTGCTTCAAAACATTTTGTATCATTAACAACACGTGGTCAAGTTGTCTTATTTACACTAGTAATAGCTTAGGTGTGAGTTTGAGGTAAATGCATTCACGTGACCAGAAAATTGACTTTTAACTTTAGTAGCTTAAGGATAAATAGAAGTATTGTAACTGCATTGATATTATTATATTATGTTGATAATGATAAGTACATAAAAATATATAAAATGGTAAATAAATATAACATGTAACAGTAAAAATCTGTGTAGGTGACGAGTTAATGAAGTGTCTCAAGTAAAAGTGTTGCTTAATTCTCTTATACAGAACAGGAATGTTCCGTATGATTCACATACTGCTTTTCTTCCAGGCTGTCCGGCAAAGAGTAATTTTTGCAAAGAGGGCCTGTGTCAGTACGGAGGTCAGTGTGAGAACAAGTGGAACACCTACTCCTGCGACTGTCCCAACGGCCGCGGAGGCAAGAACTGTGAACAAGGTGAGTGTGCACATTGTTTTCAACAAAGAGTGATGATTTATCCTTCCTTTATGTCGATTGAGAAGTTGGCTGACAGTAGAGCCACAGAAATCAGACAAGAATCTGTCAGACTGGATTTGCTGTCCTTTTTCAGACCGACATTTAGCTCGCTGTGACACAGACTCAAAGCGGCACCCGATAAGACCCTCTAGCAAATCTGCTGTCATGTTGTTTCCAAGCTTGTGAAGATACACCTTTTTATTCTTTTCAGCTTAATAAAAGGGTTTGATTTCATCCCTCAGGAAGAGCATGAGTCATCGTCACATGCCTGGCGCTGAGCCGTAATGACAAAGTGTAGAATCAGGTTCAGGTTTAGGAGTTCAGCCACAAAGGAAAATTCACCATGGCCTTGAAAAAGCATGCTATCAGCATCGGGCTGCTTCAGAATGGAAACTGCAACACGGGAAGAGGTTTAGGACCAGTTGTGCATTTTTATTATGTTGGATTATTTGGTAATATGAAAATACTGGGCTGAAAATACTAATAAACCAAAGGCAACAGTGGTAAGGAAAAGTGATCTGAGTGAAGATATGAGGAAGAAACAGACTCAAAAGTCCTGTTTTGCTCCGGATATCACTGTATAATGCAATTATTAATCATTATAGTATACAGTTGTAGGAGAATAAAGGCAAATAGAGCTCTTTAAAAAAAAAGATTGACAGATTTCTTTTTTTAATTACATTTACATTCAAAAGTTTAGTATTATGTTATTATTAAGTCCTTAATCATTATACTGCCTAAGACTGTGAATATTACAAATAGTGATACACACAGCAGGGGAACTTTCTGTTGCTTTCTTAATCACAATACAGCAATATCATAACTTTTCTAAAAATCTTTTTAGTCATTGTTGATAATATTTATCTAAATCCACCATTTCATTCACTGGTTAAGTGAATATCAGTCATGTTCTACTATTTTTATCCCTCCGTCACACACTTAGGCCAAAGTCCTAATTGCTTCCAATACTGTTTTAGAAACCGATGTGTAAGTATTATAAATATAGGAAAATAATATATACTATAATAAACACAGCTCATTTCCTATATCCAGCATGTAGTAGGTTTGTCTTATAAGCGACTGTAAACTTTGGATTTTATCTTTAAATAAAAGTTGATAACGGTGATCAAGAAGAACCAGACCGCGGTGTAAAGTACCTGTAATGCTGCCATCATGATCGTCTGCTTTAATGAGGGAGAAAGAACCGTCTTTCCTACACAAGAGAGGATGATTACCTTGGATGTGTTCTGATTTGCCAGGAATGTAGCAGTCATGAGTTTCTCAAATCCTGCTAAAAGCCAGGGATGAATCATCAGAACGTTTGATACTCCTGTTACAAACTACATAATATACCAGAGTATATCCTCTGCTGAGAGACTGATCGACATGTGGAAGTGTAAAGGGAACCAGGTTTAATAGATTAGCCAGCATGTCGAGCAGGAGTTTTGTGGTCAGACAAGATTCAGGATACAAGCATGTGGAACGTTATTCTCCTTTAGGTGCTTTTGCAGTGCTGAAAGCCATTAATGCTGGCTAAAATAGCTGTCTTGAATGGAAATAAACATGGCTGCTATTGATCATGCAGATGACACGAATGTTTGAAATATTATGCTAAGTTGTGGTTCGGTTTAGTTACAGAACAGTTTAATTTTCTGCCAGCAGGTCGCCTCTGATGCGAGTGGAACTATTTTCCAGTGGCTTTTATTAAGCTGCTGTGCTTTCTTGCTAGCAAGCAGATAGACTGTCCATCCTGGAGTAAAACATGGAATTCTAGCTGCGACTGTTTGATACTCTTTGGCACTTGAGTGAGTGTTGATGACAGCTGTGAGTTATATGTATGCTCCACTGCCTGTGGCTTATTCTCATGTTTCAGAGAATGCATTGTCTCTGAGAACTGTAATTACTTATAAAACACTGTAAGTACCAGAAAAACTGGCATACCAGTTAATAGGTAGGTCCCCCATGGGATCTTGGAGGGAATGTTGCACAGTCCTCACATGGATGTTTTTTGAGGCCCTGGTGTTGATTTCTGATGTTGAGGCAGTGTTAAGGGAGTCTGATGTTGAGGCAGTGTTAAGGGAGTCTGATGTTGAGGCAGTGTTAAGGGAGTCTGATGTTGAGGCAGTATTAAG
>JAOTRJ010000016.1:5353252-5364896 GCA_028564905.1 Leptodoras praelongus
TAGGGTTGTTCCTGCCTTGCGCCCTATGCTGCCGGCTAGGCACCGGCTCTCCTGTGACCCTGAATAGGAATAAGCGGCCAAGAAAATGAATGAATGAATATATTAAATGATACATTTAATTTAATAAATATAATACAATTTTGTCTAAATGGTTTCTAGATATATTATAATAGCTAGAGAATTAATAGATTGACCTGATCTAATGTCTTTGAATTACATATCTCTATATAAGCTTTATTGGGATTTCTTGTGTTTCTGCAGGGAATTTTTATTTTCCTTTTCCACTGTATACTAAGCAAAGAAGTGAGGAAGAACCTGAAGCTCGTGTTCACAGGGAAGAAGCCAGTCCCGGATGAGTCGACTACGACACGAGCTTCTCTGCTGACTGTAAGTGGAGGACGGCGATGCAGTCTAGCAGAACCCGAAACCTCACAATCGGTCACACACCGAGAACATTAACGTGTGTCACGTGTGTATTTGAGTACAGTATGGCGTAACGTATTTGACGTACATCTGCACTCAAAAGTCAGATTTTAAATAGCGTGAACTCCTCTTCAACATCATGTTGTTATTGTACAGTGTGATTCCTGTTACACTACTGCTGATATGGAAATGTAAATCAGGTCTCAAGACTGATTCTGTAATGCCACTTGTGTCCATGTGACACCTGAGCAGTTAGGGAAAAGGTGAAACAATATTGTCTTGGGCTGTGTGTTACCTCCAAGCATGCTAACAATTTGATCAGGCAATTTAAATACAATTAGAAATCTGGTCTGCATTTCAGCACATGCCTACAAGACAACTCCATCTCTATGAAATGAAGCAAAAAGTGTCTTGAAACTGTTTGCAGGCTAAAGCATGTAAATAAGCTTATTAGCCAAATTGGTTAAATAGGTGCCATTTCTAAACAAGATGCAACCGCGAGCGGAAAATAAAATGTCTCTATCCTGTGAGGCTGATCAGGTAAACAGCTGGAGCTTAATCATTTCAGTATTAAAGACCTTTAAGGCTCAGTAACATTTAAATGTCTCCTCGTAGCCGGCTAATGACAGGTGGTGAAGGTGGTGCTTCCCCTTAGTTCAGTTGGTTATTGGAAACGTTAAACTTTAATGTTAGCTGCTAATAAAGTGCATTTTTACACAGCCTTAGCGTATCAGTCTTCAAGGCAGGTAGTCAAATGAAAAAGCTGTAATGACTGCATGTTCTGCCTTACAAGATGGTGGCATTGCCATTGCGATTTGTTGTGCACAGTCACTTTCTCGTGGACAAAGAGCTAATATTTACATGCCACGGCTAGCAAAGATTGGTCATTCACATTGTAGTTGGAGAGACTTTGATCTTAATTCAATATGTTATTTAAATGCAGAGAACAAAATGGGAGCCTTCAGTTTCAAATATTAAAGCTAACATTTTTATAAACATTTTTATTTTATAAATGGGTGCATTTCCATTTGACATTTAAGCCAATTTATAATCATGGTATAAAGATGCTGTTATTCAGCATAATAGTATAAATCTTTTTAAATTGCTGCTTGCACTGGTGCATCCTCAGTCTTCCTCTCCTCCATTCGCAGCGCTCTCTGAACTGCAACAACACTTACACAGAGGACGGCACAATCTTCCGCTCGGCCATCGGAGAGTCCACCGTGTCTCTGGATAGCACCATCAGGTCAGCCAAGAGCCACAGCGGCTACCTCGCTTACGCTTTCAGGTAACAGCCTGCTGTAATGCATGGCCCTGCCACACCTTTCCTGCCTTTGTCTCTCACTGACTCTCTCTGGATTTCATGCCTCATTCCTTCACTCTCATTATCTCTTCCTCTTTTTTTTATTTCCTTTTTTATGTGAATTCCTAACATACATAAGCACTCAAACTTTTCCTGAGTTCACATAAAACAATCTTCACTCGGTTTTGGCTCACGCGCATGGCACTGCCTCAGCTCTACAACACTGCAGTTTTACACTGTACATGTCCATGCTTTCACTTATTAATCAGACAAAATTCAAATTCTAATGAAGTCATATTCTCAGGAAGTCATCTTTGTCCTCGTACATACAGCTACCTAACCTGCAATTCAGTCAGTTATGTCTGGCTAAGGCAGAATGGGAAGTGTTTGGGAAATTTTAAGCCCATCCAGAACAGACTCAGACATGTAGCATACGTGCCTCCAGCTACCATCAGTCACCAGGTGTCTGAACTGCAGTGCTTTGTTGTACCTACACACCTAAAACCCTAGAATTACCACCAGGGAATGTTGAGATTGGTGTCAGATTGGCGAGAGTAATTTATTAGCCTGATATTCACCACTGTGGTTTCAGTATTATACCTTCTTATACAGGACGTCACCTCCTCATGGCAGGTTTAACAAGGCTAGTCAGCTTTACACTGTATCATTAACTAGAGTTATACTCTACTGGGCAACAAGCCTGCTTTAGAGGACAGTTTGTAGCTTGTTGGAAGAGTTCAAAATGTTATGCAGCATGAAGAAACAACATTAATTCATATCACATGGAAGTATGGATGGTGGATGGGTGGGTGGATGGATGGAGAAAGGATGGATGGATGATGAATGTATGATTAATGGATGAATGAATGGATGGATGGAGACATGATGGATGGATGGATGGATGAATGGACGATTGATGGAAGGATGGATGAATGGGTGATGAATGGACACATGATTGATGGATGAAGGATGGGTGGATGGACTGGATGGATGGATGGATGGAGAGGTGGATGGATAGATGGATGAAGGATGGGTGGATGGATGATGGATGGATGGATAGTAGATGTATGGATGTTTGGAGGGGTGGAAGGATGGGTGGAGGGGTGGATGGATAGATGGATGAAGGATGGGTGGATGGATGATGGATGGAGAGGTGGATGGATGATGGATGGATGGATAGTAGATGTATGGATGTTTGGAGGGGTGGATGGATGGATGGATAGATGGATAATTAGGAAAACAAGGAAGACGTTCCTTGTTCATTCATCGCTGTATTTCTCTACATTCCCTCCCTCTCTCTCTCTCTCTCTCTCTCTCTCTCTCTCTCTCTCTCTCACAAACACAGAGATGACCAGAAGCCCAGTGTCTCCTCAGGAACAGCTAAAGCTGGACACACAGACATTGATGGCTCTTTGTTCCACCGCAACGGCACTAAGGCGGATGGTACGGGATCTTAGATTCTTATTTCTCTTTGTACTGTTTTATTTCAGCTTGTCGGTGTGTAAATGTTTCTGAAACCTAGTTTATAAACATGTGCAGGCATTTTGCGATGGTTCTTTCTGAATGGTTGAGTTACGCTTGTGTGTTGTGCTGTTTTGTGTGGTGTTACCAGACTCGGACTCGGACAGCGAGCTTTCTGTGGATGAGCACAGCAGCTCCTACGCCTCGTCGCACTCCTCCGACAGTGAGGATGATGATGATGAGGAAGTCCACACGAAGCCCAAGTGGAATAATGAGCGACAGCCATTACACAGCACTCCAAAAGGTTCTGCAGTGGATTTATCAATCAGCACTGGGCTCTCCTAATGTTTTTTTTAAACTAGGTTAGATGTGGAAGATAAGTGCTTTTCATGTGTTGTGATTGGTTATTTCTCTTTCTCCTTTACAACACAGTGGACCAAGTTTCTAATCACATGAAGCAGTACTGGCCTGCTGAGGCAACAACAGCGAGTGACAGTGAGGAGGCAGGAGGGGCAGAAAGGCTGAGGGTGGAGACTAAAGTGAATGTGGAGCTCCATCAGGAGAACAAGCTGAACCACATAGGAGAACCACCACAAGATAAGGACACTTCAAGCAAAGATGGAGGAACCACCAACCAGACAAACAGCAACCACCATCCAGAACAGAGGAAGGGTAGGGGAAAAATTAAGATCTAATATAACTGCTTAATGGACATAGGATCCTTGTTGTCTGTCATCACATATGCATGGGACACCAAGCAAATTAGGAAGCCAACATTCATACCTATAAAAAGCTGCTATTGTGTAAGAGCATTTACTGATTTCAAGGATGGATGGATGGTTGGAATGTGTGTTACATATGGAAGTAATAAATGGGATCCTACATGGATAGATATGCAGATAGAACCATGAAAAATTGATAGATAGATATATGGATAGATGGATTGTTATGAGGCTACATAGATATCATGTAGATGGTAGATGTGAGGCCATATTATATGTAGGTTATATGTAGATAGGATGGCTTGGAATACTGTGGATGGATGGATGGATGGATGGATGTATGGTTAGATGCATGGATGAATGGATGTGAGGTTAAATAGGTTATATGTAGATGGGATTAATGGAATGCTATATGTATGTTTGGTTGAACAAATGGATTGATGTGAGGCCACATAGGTTATATGTAGTAGGATGGATTAGGATGCTATGGATGGATGGATGGATGGATGCATGTGAGGCTAAATAGGTTATATGTAGATGGGATGGATTGGGACGCTATGGATGGATAGATGGATGGATGGATGCATGGATGGATGCATGTGAGGCTACATAGGTTATATGTAGATCTGATGGATTGGGATGCTATGGATGGATGGATGGAAGGATAGATGGAATGCGATAGTTACGTGGATGGATAGAAGGGATAGACTGGAGGTTGTGTAGATGAGAATCTCGATAGGTAGAAAGATGATGGATAGATGGGTGGATGTTCTTTAACAATGCAAAAAAGCATCAAATATTTGCATCAATATTTTTATACATTCATGTTTAAACCCTCCTTTGTCCACAGGCATTCTGAAGAATAAGATCACATATCCTCCACCACTTACAGACAAGAACATGAAGAACAAACTGAGAGAGAAGCTTTCAGACTACAACCCTCCTACTATCGCCTCACGCACACCGTCTGTGACTTCAAACGACGGAGTTAACAGTCACAATGTCCTCATCAAACCCCCCCACCGTGTCCTGCCTTCCAGAGAGCAGCAGAACGGAATGGTCCTGAACATCAACGGAGGCAACCATTCAGACTCAGAGTAAGTAGTCCTGTAACCCCTAACACCCTGACATAACACAATCTTTTATGCTTGTGGAAAACATAAAAGAGTATTTTTGAGAACATTTGTTGAATTACTCTCTGGCATGCAGTTTTGTTTATTGAATGCCAGATATTTCTCTCTTTACTTGCACTTTTGCATGGACTTTTGTCCCATCTGCCTGTAGCCCTGCCTGAAAACCCATCTAACCAGCATGGTATCACTCACTCCATCTCTTTCTTTCTTTTTCTCCATCCCTCTTGTTCCCTGTCTTTGTTTTCGACACAGAGGCAGTAACGAAACCTCCATCTGACCCAGCAGGAAGCCGGAGGAGTCTCTCCCTGCGTGAGGGCAGCTCTCCGCATAATAGAGAAGAGAAGAGGAGTGCAGAGAAGGACGAACTGTTTGAGAGAATGATAAACATGTTTTATTAACGTCCTAGCCTCTCTTTCCTGACCTCTTAAACTCCTACACTCCAATGGAGAACAGTATTACTGCAGACGTCTGCCTGCTTGGGACAGAAACATAAATAAAAAAAGGGAATGTACGATACAGAGCTTGAGAGGGGAGACGCACTGTGCCAAACTGCTGCAAGAAGTGGAAACGACATCCCCCGAAATGCCGAGCTGTGCGTAACTGCTAAGCGTGATAAAGGATGTTATCACTAGTACTTATCTGAAGTGAACGAGTGGGAAAGGCTTCACTTGAGTCACATAAGACCTGTGTGAAAAAAAAAGACATTTAGTTAATGAGCGGAAATTTTCACTAAGTGCCCTAATCTGTTTGTCCGTCCTCCGAGAGGAGTTTTTTTTTTTTTATTGTAATTATGTAGATATTGGTGAAATTGAATATTTTGTATATGAACTGTTTCTTGTGAGTTTTAAGGCACATTTTTATAAAGATTTTTTTTATGTTAACATGCAATTCTAGAGATTATCCTGTGAAAAAATCACAATGCTTTGTACTTTGTATTTGAGTTCAAGTTAATGAAGTGAACTTTCAGGTCACTCTGGTGCCTTAGAGTACACAAGATTACACACTTCATTTCACTATCTTCTGGAGCACGCTTCCCTGAATACTGACAAGGGTGATATTTTTTATAAAAGAGTAAATTATGAAATGTGAAGAGTTAGCTCTGTGATTTCTTAAAATCAAAATGAATGTGTTTGCCACGCCTTTTTTTAAACTGAACATGAGATGACTGCGATGTAAGAAAACACTGCGCTCTTAGTGCTGTCATTCTGTTCCCCATTCTGTCCTAACCAGCATGGTCAGAACCACTCCAGTGTTTGAACCGGTCCTGAACAAAATGTTGCTTGTGTTTTCACACTTTTGCATAACACACTGGAATTCTTGTAAAATATGTATATTTATTTTGTATGGTTTTGAGACACTGGACAATGATTGCAGCTATAAAATTAAACCTTATTTGGAGTTTTCTATTTCCTTCTACACTGCCCCGTGGTGCAAATACTTTGAATGTAAATCAGATGTCGGTGTAAAGAAATATAATAATATTTGTACAATTATGTTGAAGATAATGTCAAACGTTTATATTTCATGTCCATGCACAGTCATAGTTCTTAATTAATACATGTATTAATTTGGTTGATTCATTTATCCAGAATGACTTACATTTTTAAGGCAGAATCCAGTCCAAGCTGTCGAAATCATGCTACAACTTATAAAACATGTCTTTGAAGAAGAATTAATTTTCACTGGAATTCATTTAAAAGTGCTGTAGTTTTAACACGCCCTTTTAAGAAACAGTCTGATTTAGTGCTAAACTAGAATGTCACACGTAAATACTCTTACATCAGAAAATATAACAGCCAATCGTGTTCCGATATGCAAATACAACCCGTGCAAAACCAATTCAACAAGGGTGCATGTGGGCTGTTTCCAATTTGAATACTTTTTTTTACATAACTAGTGTTACTCAGTATAAGTGACAAAGCATTGATAAATTATTATATACACGGAAAAGCCAGAAAAACTGGTACTTATGCAAAATACCTATGCACATCCTTGTTTGCGTCCGCCAGTGCGTATATAAAGCATTAGACGTCTATGGAAAATTCTAGAGTTGTTTTGCCCATGAGAATGGCAACACTGCCTCAGGTAACATCAGAATTCAATGCTGGGGCCTCAACAAACATCAGCGTGAGGTCTGTGCAACGTTATAAGATCCTACATGGGGTACCTACCAAGTTTTAACTGGTATACCAGTTTTTCTGGTACTTCAATGTACACTAATAACATATTTTAGACTAACTGCATGACAAAAGAGAAACATGGCTAGTTCGACAAACAAACAGTCACATTTAAAAACCGAGCCGAGGATGTTTCACATAAAGAACACAGTACAACAGCTAAACACACACACACACACACACACATACACACATGACTAAATAGGAAGGCTGGAGTAAATGCTGATGCTCAGCAACAAACTGAGCAATAAACTAATCAGTAAAACTGAATTTTAAAAGCCTGATCATATGACAACAAATATAAGACACTGTAAGAAATAAAATAATATTTTCCTGGTTTATGGGTAGTGCGTATGCAGCATTACTGCCTCTAGGTAACTCTAGGGTTCCTAGTTTGATCATGAGCTTGGGTTACTGTCTGTAAGGGGTTTCCTCTGGGTTCTTTGGTTTCCTCCCAGAAACATAGCAGTAGGTATACAGGCTATGCCGGAATGCCCCTGTGTGAATGAGTGTATGTGTAAATGGTGTCCTCAGATGGACTGCCATTCCATTCAAGGTGTATCCCTATTTCATGCTCAGTGTCACTGGGATAGACTCCAGAGCCACCACAATCCTGACCAGGTTCATGCAGTTACTGAAGATCTGAAGATGATTGGTTTATGATAACATAAATATTAAATAAATATATTTAATATATATTTAAAATATATAATAAATGTTTTTTTTTATTCAGTTTGACTTAGACTAGTAAGTATGGTAACATACATTCCATCTTTTACAAAAAAAAGTTACCCCTGCATCTTAGTTTAGTCGTTTCTGTATGAGAGTGGGGGTTAAACACACCTGCTGTAAGTCAGCTTGAGAGATAACAGATAGCACAAAGCCACAATAACTAAAGCCACATGGGAAAGTGCTTGTCATGCACATCTCTCTCTCTCTCTCTCTCTCTCTCTCTCTCTCTCTTCCTATGCTACAAAGTCAGATTAGCTAGATTAGCCTGGCATTTTTTGTACTGCCCTACTTAAAAGCCTGACTGAAAGCCGGAGTAAGGGGTCAAAGTTCTGAGGAAGAATCAGAGGTGAAAAATTAAGCAGCCATATTTCAACAGGCACATAAAATTCATAATGACTCCTCATGGCTAATGGCTATAAAGGTGCATTCCTAAGCTGACACACAGGACACAGATCAGCCGATGGAGGGAGAGCTGTCGGTGAGTCAGTGAGGGCAGGGGCCGGGGCCGTGGCCGGGGCCTCATTCTGCCACAGCGTAAGAGTAGACAGGCAGGTAGAGTTTCAGGGGGCTTAAGAGTTGTCAGTCAGCATAGTAACAATAGATTTCCTTCTTCTGAAAGGCAGTGGGAAAAAAAATCTTACGTACCTGTTACCACTGAAATAGTGTACAGAGAGTTGGGGAAGGGGGTGGCTGGGGGGGTTTGGAGGCGCTGAGATAGAAGGATTTTGCCCAGAGGGTTACAGGAATCAACAGGCTAGAAAGTGCCCACAGGATAGACCTTTCTCCACTCCATGGCATGAAATAAGAAGAGGTGGCGTGAACAGAATTTCTAAAAATGAAAGCTAATATGTATATATAAAATGATAGACATCTATGGAAGCTTCTAGAGCTGTTTCTCCCACGAGAATGGCAAGTTATCATGAATTTGTGATTTTCAGCGAGGTTTAATAGCTGGAGCTCGTGAGATGGGTCACAGCATTTCAGAGTTAGAAGCAAAGTTTGGATTTTCACTTATGAGCATTTCAAGGGTGCTAGTACAAGAATTCTGGTAAAACCTCAACTTATGACAGCAGTGTGGCCTTAAAAAGACTGGGTGAACGTGACCAGCATCGGCCGGCAAGCATCGTTTCATGTGAAGCAACATCAGAATTTGATGCTGGGGCCTGAACAAACATCAGCTTGAAGACGCTCCCTCCAAGATCACAGTAGATTCATACATTATTCTTGTACACCCCACTGCAGCCATCCCGACTGCTCTGACCTGTATTACACAACGACCTGAACCACAAACCTTGTTCCTGACCCAAGTAGCAAACTAACATTAGCCCATTGTCTAGTTTTGGTGGCCATGTTAGTCCTGCCTTTACAAAGTTGAGCCAACATTGGCAAAGGAGCACTTTTCCTAAGAACCCTGCCAACATTGGGCCAACATTGCCAAGTAGGTTTAAGATGGCTGAATGTTTGTTGGCCTTGGTGGCCTAACTGTCTCTCGACTTTCACTTTCTTGAGTACTGTTATTTCTTTCTATACTGTGGTTACTGGAAGCAGTGCAGCTTCTCAGAGGTCTGTGAGGTTGACATAAGAGAACAAGTGCTTTCAATTATTTAGTTGTGGGAGGTGTGCTGCACCTGGGAGACACCCATGTTATCTACAGCTCCATCAAATTCTAACAAAGAAACAGGAGCCATGAAGGCAGGAAGGATCTCTGTTTGTTCTGAGTATGGGAATGCTGTCGTTACACTGAGTGGAAATGCTCTCACGAGAGGCATGTGTGAGGAGGTGGTGTGAGACCTGAAACTATTCAGCATTTTTTCTGGTTAGTCCTTTGGTAAAAAAAAAAAAACTTTCCAGATTGATTTGCTAAATTTTATTTAAGAAGATAGCAGTATTATGGTACCTGCAGACAATTACAAAATGTAAAAATGTAAAAAGAAATAAAATAAGTAAGTTAATTATATCTGCAGACACCAAAATAAGCAATAATAAGTGTGGTTATTTTTGTAATAAGTGTGGTGTGTAACAGAACATGAGAAATGAGCTTTGGGTGCCACCATCTGGTCATTATATAGAATTAATATTCTTTGTAATCACAATAACTGGCAGGTAGTCAGGAGTCTTACATTTGTATGTGATGTTTTTACACTGAAGGAATCCCATTAGCTGGGTTTTACCCTAATGATGTGGCAAAAATATGAAAAAACCATGGTAAGTCGTCCAAGCTATTATCTATGAACATTACCCACACCTAGCATCCAGAGCAATTGCAAATCTGTTCTAAGGAAAAATCTGACCAGCTACCAGTTGTACAGGCTGGTCATACTGGTAGATAATCATTGCTGGCTGGGTAGAAAGGAAAGAGTTTCTGAATTGCCACTATGAATGCTATATTGTAGTTCTTATGAGGAAAAATAACACAACAGTAATGCAATGACCAAATCTCAATAATAATAATATACTGTATTCAGATAATGAAAAGTTTATATGCTAAAGCAGTATGCAGTATGTGAGAAGTATATACAACACCTTTATAGTTCAATTCATTAATTTGTTTATTCAGATTAAACATGAAGTACTTCTTGTTTTCTTGTACCTTCCCAATCAAAATGCCATACTAAAGGTGCATTCCCTAGAGTTCTCCTTTAAAGGGAGTCTTTACACGCTTTCTTGTACCATGATATGAATATCCAATTTTGGCTTCTGAGCCGTCAGTTGCCTTGAGGTCTTTTCATGCTGTCTGTTCGTTGCAGGATGGTATGTCTGCAATTCCCCAGATTCCATTTCAGCAGACGGATTGTGTAGGGCAGAGGCTGCTGGTGAATAAACAGCTCAGAAGAGTTTCGGTTAAAGGTCACGAAAGCAGTGCTATGTTCTGTGGATGCTATGCATGTGTGATGAACGCTGACAGATGGCACAACTCTACAGTGGTTAAAACACGCTATAAGGATTAAATAATTGTATCAAGGAGATGTTTTAACTTCGGAGCTTCAGAAGACAGGATTAGGAATTCGTATGTAGCTATTTGAACCATTTTGATGCAGCTTCTTTTCTTACAAACTAACCCCTCAGCATTTCAGCACAATGGTGAATGAACGAATGAATGAAAGTTACATTTATATAGCGCCTTTCTCAAACCCAAGGACGCTTTACAGTCAACTTTAACACCAATCACACACCGGTGAGAAATGGCAGCCAATTGCGCACAGCGTACTCTCGACCGGGGACCACGGCCCCTGGGGGACTGAACGGGGTGCAGGAAAGGGAGAGCGGACAACACCTGGGACAGAGCACCATCCACACCATCCACACAGCCATTCACACACACACCAGGATTATGGGGCAATATTTTTGTACATCCAGTCCACCTAACTTGCATATCTTTGGACTGTGGAAGGAAACCGGAGAACCCGGAGTAAACCCACACAGACACAGGGAGGACATGGAGACTCCACACAGAAACCCAGGACCTTCCAGGGGATCAAACCCAGGACCTTCTTGCTGTGTGGTAACAGCGCTACCCACTGAACCACTCAATGTATTCCAAGGTCAGCCATGTCACTTCCTTGCTTCGCACTTATATTTACATTTACGGCATTTGGCAGACGCCCTTATCTAGAGTGACTTACACTTAGCTCATGTACACAGCTGAGCAGGTGAGGGTTAAGGGTCTTGCTCAGGGGCCCAGCAGTGCAGCTT
>JAOTRJ010000016.1:5395096-5406035 GCA_028564905.1 Leptodoras praelongus
TTTCCCAGGTCGCCCCACCCGGGGATCGAACCCAGGTCCTTCTTGCTGTGAGGCGACAGCGCTATCCACTGCGCCACTATCTTCAAGTAATAATAAATAAAATTGTGTTTTAAATATAATGGTTTCACTATATAGTAGCTCTGTAGGTTGCTTGCTACAAAACCTATATTTTAAAAATGTTATTGTATTTAGTATATACTTGAAGCTAGCTAGCTGTTTAGCTCTTTGTCTTGAACTCCTTCAATGACATTTACATAGTGGCAAACAATATAAGACAAAAAAAAGTGAATTGGTCACTGACATTGGTCAGTGCTAAGAAAGTGCCCAATACCACTAATTACACTACAGCAATTGGCCAGTGCTAACAACTTTGTATATATTAAATAATGACTATTGTGACTAATTTCCATGAAAACAGTTAGCTCCCCTTATCACTTACCACAAATGTTTCTTCTCATTTTGTTCACTATTCAAGCTAATAAACAAAAAGACAGCTACAGAAAAAACACAACAATGTCTGTCCTGAAGACTTTCCCAAAGGAAGAGCTTTACCTCTGAGTGAAATCCATTTAAGTTCATACTTCAGTAAAGCTAATATATCAGAACAATCTCATTATTATAAACAGGTGATTTGCCTTGTAGCCAGAACTACTGCCTGTGCTAAGCTGTTATAGTAAATGAAACACTTTGTGACCAATCAGATTTGAGAATGGAACGTGTCTGTAAATGATTAGATTGCCCAGCTTTACACTGTATGTCTAATAAAAAGCAATGAGGCACGATAAGCCCTTTATATTTAGCCCCATTCATTAGTGGCAAAAGACATTTAGAGTTAATATGAAGAGACTGAGAAAAGACAGAACTGGAGGGCAAAAAAGATACAGCTATAAAGAATGGCTTCACAGGATGGAAAGCGGTTGGAGAGAGAGACAGAGACAGAGAGTGAGCTGCTGAATCTTTGATGAGGTTTAACAGGTGGTGATGAGGTACGTGGATGTGAGTCTGGGTGCTGTATTAATCTTCTGCTCCATCTTCCTATACATCGTAATTAGACGATGGCTGTGAAATGAGGTCTGTGTGAATTATGTTCAGACTCCGTTCAGAAAATGAAATGACATTTTAACATTCTGCATAATTTCTGGACAAGAAATAGTACACATGTTATCTCTATACCTGTGTGTATCCATACACCGTGGTAGTAATGTGTTTAATAATCCACCATGCTCTAGTGCTCCACGTCCAGATTACTCACATTCATTGTATCTATTGTTGACTTCCACCAGTGTGAGTGGGTCTAACAAATCCAGTAGCAGGCACAACACCTAAAAAAGCCATTAAAGGGCTAGGTTAGAGTGTTTTCTTTTGTCCGGTGCCCACATTTATTTTAACCTAATTTTCAGCATTGCACCCTGGGATTACGCCATACTCATCAGCATTTGCTTAGATACTATAATGAGAAGCACTTTTTGTTCTGGTGTGCCATAGGAGCATGTGTGTGCTTATCGATGGAAAAAGCTGACCCGTAACCCAGTCACTGTGTGTGTTGGGGGCTTCGGGGGAAGTTGCCAATGTGTTGGAGTTATTTTCCAGCATCTGCTGCCACACCACTCAGGCTGAACAGGACTTCCAGGCAGTAGAAAGAAGGAGCAAACAAAAGAGACAGACAAATAGATGAATAATTTAGTTAGCTATTTATCTTGCAGAATGCAGTTGGCCGCGGATGAAATCCGAGGAGTTTTGGTATATACCAGCACAGATTCCGCTCTAGTGGATGTTGAACGTAGCAGCATGTGGAAACTCGGGCATGGCAGTTTGTTTAATGTTCTGAACACACGGATATTAACAAACACAGACAGCTGTGTGTGTGTGTGTGAACCAAGTACTGGCCCAAGCTTTAGCTCTAAATTATTACCCACCAACTGATTGTGGCATCAGTAGAGAATGATCATTTCAGAATGCAACTCACTGCCATTGTTAATTTGTTTAATTATCCAGTTCATTGTCTAATTGGCTGTTGGTTATCCAGCTCATTGTCTAATTGGTGTTTGGCTAAACAGCTTATAATCTGAATAGTTATTCAGTTATCAAGTTTATTATCTGATTATCTGTGGGTAACCAGCTCATTGTCTGATTGGCTGTTGGTTAACCAGCTCATTGTCTGATTGGCTCTTTGGTTATCCAACTTGGTGGTTCTCTGACCTGTAACAACAAAATGAACAATTTGCAACTTGATGAAACAAAACGTTAATTTCAATGGATGGTCGATGAAATATAAGGAAGCAAAAATGATATGGATGCTGTAACCACAGTAAAAAATGTAACTGAATTAAATTCACACTTCAAACAATCTACAAGGTGGGCCATTTATATGGGTACACCTAAATAAAATGGGAATGGTTGATGATATCTACTTCCTATTTGTGGCACATTAGTATATGGGAGGGGGAAAACTTTTCAAGATGGGTGTTCACCGTGGCGGCCATTTTGAAAAGACGACCAATCCACTTTCCAGGAAACTGTTCATGTAGGAATACTCGGACCTGAGACCCATAATGTGGTGGTGCACCATCTTGCTGGAAAAACTCATGGAATGTGCCATCTTCAGTGCATAAAAAGGGCAACACGTCATCATGTAGCAATTTCAGATATCCAGTGGCATTGAGGTTTCCAGTGGCCCCACTATCTTTGTGCCCCATATACCACAATTGTTGTAATACCAACTTGTAAATAACTCATGAAAGAATAAAGTTACGTTCTTCCCATTGGAAAAAAATTGGATCCAAAATGGCTGACTTCAAAATGGCCACCATGGTCAACATCCATCTTGAAAAGTTTTCACCCTCATATACAGGAAGTTGATATCACCAACCATTCCCATTTTACTTAGGTGTATCCATATAAATGGCCCACCCTATATTGTCAAAATAATTTTAATAATAACATCTATAACACCTGTGTCATAAAAAACTGAAAGTATAGAAAGTTTGAGTTGCTACTTAATGGTATCGAAAACTCTCAATGGTACACGAAACAAGAGCAGCATGCAGTGATTTGTTCTTTTGTGGTCTGAGGGTGTGTCTGGTGCTGATATTTATCGAAGACTTTGTGCACAGTATGGACAAAGTGTTTTACGTTTACGGCATTTGTCAGACACCCTTATCCAGAGTGACTTACATTTATCTCATTTATACAGCTGAGCAGGTGAGGGTTAAGGGCCTCGCTCAGGGGCCCAACAGTGGCAGCTTGGTGGTGCTGGGGCTTGAACCCCCAACCATCTATATAGTAACCCAACACCTTAACGACTGAGCCACCCCTGCCCCAGCAGGTCTCCCCTTTTGTCTCACCACCAAACACATGACGTGGTGGTGTGGTAGAGCAGAGACACTGTTATTACCCTGAGTTACGGGTGTTACGGGGTATTAATGAATCAGTTGTTCAAGAAGAGTCCTCTCTATAGTCCTGATCTTGCCCCTTCGTCTGTTTGGTCCCCTGAAAGAAACTCTACGAGGACGAAGAGGTGAAGACAGCGGTGCATTCGTGGCTTTTGATGAGCGAAACTTGTTAACAGATTTACATTTGATTTACATTACACATGTACATTTATGGCATTTAGCAGACACTCTTATCCGGAGTGACTTACAAGAGTGCTTAGATATTAACTTATGAAATATCCAAAGCTAAGCCTGGTAGAGCTGAATTCAAGCTACTTTGAGGTATGATACTGCTAGAATTTTTGCCAGAACCAAGTATACCTAAACTACACAAAACCAGTGAAGAACAAGACATAGGGAATACAATAGCTGATATAAGTGTGGTAACAGCTTTGAGTTAGTGCTCTCATATTTCTGTCAATGCATGTTGATTGGTGAGATTTTGTTTTTTGTTTGTTTGAATGGTGCTGCTAGGACCATCCCATCCCCAAGTACCATCCGCTGAAGTTTTCTGGTGGCATACATTGTGCATGTTCGGTGTGCCTGGGTCTGCTGGGAGTTATTTTCATTGAAAACCAGGTCATGATGTCTGAGTCATTCTGCACTTATATTTGTCCACATCTCTGAAGGCTTCAAGGTTCTAAATTCTTCTCTCCAGCTCACAGTTATCATCCCTCATGTCACTGCATGATTTGCCACAGTCTTTGGTGAAAGCTCTCGAAATATCTAAAGAGTTCTATCTCCAGAAGTCTTCCCTAAAGCAGTAATTTCAACTTCTGAATGTAGAGCAGATTTTCTAAGAATGCATAATGTGTTGTAGCTGCATCTGAGTGAGAAGGTTGTTGAGAAGCCGAAACACAATTGCTGCAGCTCTCAACTCGCTTGAGCTCACAATCGCAGACCCCCTGTGGTAGACAAATCCGCTCACACACTTCCGCTAATGACTCTCTCCAAGGGGGGTACAGTCTACAGATAGCAAGCTTTCGTTCTGCTTTACGTACCTGGCTGAAAGGCGTGAGTTTTAGCGCTAAAATATTTATGACCTTCGGTACAGCTGGAGGCGTGCAGTGGATCAGCTGTTTATGCTGAATAGATTGATGACTGAATAGAGGGAGAGAGTTGTGTGTCATGTGGACACATTCATCTCTCAGTGGTGAAAAGAAAGAATGGTTACAGAAATTAAATGAAATATCTCCAGAACACCAGCATTCCTAAAACACAGAAAGGAAAATGCATCACCCTCTGCTTATGTTTCTTAAGTAACACATTATTTGTGCAGTGCTGATAGGGAGGTGATTGTGTTGTGTCTACAGAGGAGGAGCTGAGGAAGCTGCGAGAGGAGACCAATGTGGAGACGCTGAAGCAGGAGCTGGAGAAGGAGCGCTGCAGGAGGCTGGACTTGGAGCAAAAGATGAACGATGTGCTGAAAGGCAGGTGAGCACAGAGCTCAAATGTGCGCAGGTATATATGCACAGCATGCACAACAAATGCATAATTAATTGCATGAAGCCAAAACTCTTTTGAGTCATTGTCTCTGGTCATATTTCCTCATTGCCACCCAAATGAGGATGGCTTCTCTTTTCCCTCTGTCTCTACATCACTGATTACATCACGGTGGCTTGGTGGGTAGCACTGTCGCCTCACAGCAAGAAGGTCCTGCATTTAATCCCCGTGTGGAACAGTCTGGGTCCTTTCTGTGTGTAGTCTGTATGTCTTCCCCGTGTCCGTGTGGGTTTACTCCTGGTACTCTGGTTTCTTCCCACAGTCCAAAGACATGCATGTTAGGTTAACTGGTGTGTCTAAAGTGCCCCTAGTGTGTATGAGTGCATAACGGTTCACTATATTAAGGAATCATTACTATTCATTCAGCTATATTTTAGCAAACATGAACACACCTGTCCTGTGTTTTAAACAAAAAACTCAATCTGTGCTTTGGCCATGTCTGCATTATTTCATGTGCTACAGATGCTGCATGGGTGAAATTGAAATGCTGCACAAGGTCAAAGTCAGAGTCTTTGACAGGGAATGAAATATTTGGGGGTGGGTATAGTTATGTTGCTGTTGACCCCTGAGCAGGGCTTGCTATAGTGGGCTCATCAAGCCCTGCTTCCACTCAACTGGGATTTAAAAATAGCTGTTATCACCGCCCTTCTGCTGAACTTGGAATCCTGAAAGGCATAACAACATTTTCCAACAGTCCACTACCAACTGTTCTTCTTTCACCAGTTGTACAAAATAAACACTGCTCATTCACATAATGCTTATTTGCTAACAACACATCAAGTTGTTTCCATTGTTTAAAGTTACAATACCAGAGACTTTGAGATGTTCTAAGATCTAGGATAGTGTGATGATTTTTTAATGATGAAAGTATGACAGGAGATCTGATCTGATATTTCCTCTTGTTTTTGTTTTTCTGTCTCAGGTTAGAGGATTCTCCTCCCCAGATCTCCCGTAAACAACAGTCACCGTCTGCGAATGGCACAGGTAGCCAAAAGACATGTGGGTTAGATTATGGAAATACTGTAGGTACTAAGGTTCAGCACTGTTCCACATTCTCTCCATTTGATGATAACGCCTTTCATTGTGGTTCACTGGCATCCCAGAGCCTCAGCAATGGCTTTGTAACCCTTTCCAGACTGGCAGATTTCAGTGACTTTGTTTCACGTCTGTATTCGATTCTCATTCATTGTGCGCTGCTTTTTGAGATCTTCTATCCAGCTTCACATTGCCAGGCTGGTTCTATGTTTAGATTCAACAGATCTGGCAGTAATCATGCCTGGGTGTGGCTAGTGAAATTGAACCCAGTAGTCAGTTGAATCTGGTTAACTGGATGATTTAGTAGCTAATGGGGTACTTGTGTTTTCACACAGAGTCAGGTAGGGCCGAACAGCATTTTCCCTTCAATACATGAAATTATCGTTTAACAACAGCATTGTGTGTTTACTTGGGTTAGCTTTGACTAATATTAAAAGTAGCTTGATGATCTCAAACATTCAATGGGACAAATATACAAAAATAGAAGATGTTGGGACAGGGGCAAATACTTTTTCACATCACTGTATATGTAGTATCACATTTAGGGTATACATTGTTTCTTTTTAATTAGAATTATAATATACCTTTATTTACTCAGCACTCTTGTACTGCATTAAGTTATAAAAGTCTTGTAGGCAAAAATCAAATAATAATACTAAATGATATGCAATTAAAAGTAAATGCATTCACTTTAAAGATTTGAATAGTATGCTGTTTGTGCAGGGAAATTTGTTTTGATAGATCCAGTGTGTATATATGTGTGTGTGTGTGTGATAGCTCCAGATCTACATCATTAGTAGTGAGATAAAGATGATCATCTCTGTGTGTAAAAAGGCAGCTTTTGCATGTAAAAGGCTTTGTGTCAGGGAGAATCAGAGCCTGTTATTTCAGTCTGTGACCTAAATTTGTAGAAGTCTTATCTAGTCCAAAGGAGCCCTTTTGTATTTGGGGAGCAGAATGTGGAACAAAAGAGCTAGTCTTACACACACACACACACACACACACACAGTAAATTAGGTTAATAGCATTAGGTAGGCCAGTTATTGACTCTCTGTCTTTCTCTCTCTCTGTTCAGAGAAGCAGCAGAAAGAGACAGTGTGGTCTCGGCTGCAGAAGTGGCTGTATGACCGGTTCGGGGTTTACATCGAGGACTTCCGCTTCCAGCCGGAAGAAAACACGGTGGAGCCAGAGGAGCCTCTCAGTGCTAAGAGGTAGAGCAACGTGAAGAACTTGAAGATCTCAGACACTCCACTTAATGTTCTGTTTCACCATTTTTTCTTCATGTCTGTATAGTTTGTATGAATGACACGAACCTGCCATAATATTTATATATATAAACTATATAAACTACTCACCTGCTCAACCTCACCACCTTTTGGGATACAAGCCCCATTACCCCATGTTCTTCTCTTTTTCAGATTAACAGAAAATATGAGGCGACTCAGTGAGTCATTTTTACACCTTCTGTACTTTTTATTACTTTCGTACAGTTTATGTGACATATATTATGTATTATAGCTCTAAAAATTGTGTGTGTGTGTATATATGCAGAGCGGGGGGCCAGACCTGTAACTAACTTCTTGAGGAATCTGTCAGCCTTATCCAACTGGCACTCAGTGTACACGTCAGCCATTGCCTTTATTGTGAGTGCTGAGCTGTGCTGAGTCTGTCTGACTGTCTTTGTGTCTGTCTGTCTGTCTGTCTGTCTAGGTGTCAATATAATCCATCTCATTTTTCATCTATTTTCTTTCTGTCTATTTCTCTTACTGCATCTCTGTCTATTTGTCTGTCTATTTCTGTGATCAGTCCATCTGTTTACCTAACTATGCCTTTATATATGTATGTATCCTTGTAGTTATCTGTCAGTATGTCTGTTGGTCTGTCTTTGTGTCTGTCAGTCAGGATGTATAGTGCTGTGCAAACATTGTGAGCTGATGCAAAAAAAAAAGATTCTCTAAAATGAATAAAGCAATAAATGGTAAAACATGAACCAAAGTCAGTATTTGCTCCGATGATACATGCTGTGATATTAGGATTGATATTACTATGATATTGGTAGTCTTAGGTACAATGTGGTTTATTATAAAATTAGTTAGTAAGTTTGACTGAGCATCTCTTCGTGAGACTTTGACTGTCACACTTATTTCTTCTTTTGCATGCAAAACCCAGCAGCCTTCATTATGTTTTTGTCTGAAAAGTGCTCTCTTATATAATATGCTGCATTCTTTACTGACATACAACTTTTTTTCCCGTAACATTTCATTTTGTGCTGGAAAACTAAGCTTCAGAAATCTAAAAGGTTTTTGTACTTTTTGACTTGATAACGTAGAAAAAATTATAACATTTCTACTTATAAAAAAAATAGAGTGCCTAAGACTTTTACTAAGTACTATATGTCTATATGCCCATCAGACAGTCTGTCTGTATGCCTGTGTATTTCTCTGTCTGTATGTTTATGTGTCAGTTTAACATGTCTCTATTTCTATGTCTGTCTATATATTGTATCTGTCTTTCCCTCCCTACCTCCCTCCATCCATCTATCTATCCATGCATCTGTTTATTGTCATCATTTTTAGATTCAATATTCCTTAATAAACAAAGACGGCACACAATAGAATCTAACCGAGAAGGTATTTAGTACTGCCAGGGTATTCTGTGTGTCTTTCTATTTACCAGTCTGTCTGTCTAGCTTCCTTTTTGTCTGTCTCTTCATGATTTTTTATTATTTTGGAGACATAACAGTGTTTTAAATGAACAGTAAATTACTTGACTAATAATCGTCGACCATAAACATGTGGAAATTGTCGCTGTGGCCATTTAAACTACAAGCGAATGGCTCAGACTACTTTAATCTCTCTATCATTCTGTTTAATAAGTTATTTTGCAGCAGTAAGACCTTGACAAGTCATTTATTTTTTCGACATTTCTCTGTTGTGACTCATAAAGATACAGAATTAATTATTTAATATTTTCATATCCTGATGATTCATGATGGTTTATATGGGTATTTGTGTGTGTGTTGTTCTTTGTAGGTCTACATGAATGCTGCATGGTATGGCTGGGCCATTCCTATGTTCCTGTTTTTAGCCATTCTGAGGTTATCCCTGAATTACCTCATTGCAAGGTAAAGCAGTAACACTCTCTCCACACTCATTCATTTCCCCTAACACTGCACCAGCTCTATTGCAGACAATACATGAGTGTGTATGTGTATGTGAAGAAAAAGGAGGATAATTGCTGCTTGTCCAAAGATAGATGTCAGATGTTATATTTCCATCGGATGTATAGCAGGAGCGCGTGTTAGAGATTCTGAAGTGTCTTTAAAGTCAGTTGTTTCCATTTTTCCAGAGGTTGGAGGATTCAGTGGAGCATTGTGCCTGAAGTTTCTGAACCTGTGGTAGGTTTCACTTCTTTTTGTTTTTGCTGGGTTTCTGGCCTGCTAATGCAGTGTGTGTATGTGTCTGCCATCAGGAACCTCCAAAAGAAGACTTGACTGTGTCTGAAAAGTTTCAGTTAGTCCTTGATGTTGCACAAAAAGCACAGGTAATTTAATTACATTATTATTATTATTATTATTATCATCATCATCATCATCATAACAACAACAACAACAACAACAACAACAACAACAACAATTATTATTATTATTATTATTATTATTATTATTATTAGTGTGTTTTTTTATTTTTTTTATTTCTTTAGTGTACTTGAAGCTAAATTTGTTTTCACCTCAAAGCCCAATTATGGTTGCCATGTGTTTGAATTTCCACAGAATCTTTTTGGAAAGATGGCAGACGTTTTGGAGAAAATCAAAAAGTAAGTAAACATGATGACATGGCCTACCAGCTGGTATTTACTGTTATAATCATGCTGTTGTGTAAAAAACAGTAGACAACAGAATACATGTTGTACACTTGTTTCTAATGAACTAAAGACTTATACAGTCCATAGCTAAACTATATAAACCAGTTACCTAACAATGGGAATGACAAGCTGTGCATAGCAGCAGGTCGGCTTTAGTCCTAACCAAATACCGAAGAAAATAATATATTGTGTATATTCAGAATAACAGAATATCATTTCACTCTTATTTCTCTGTAGTATAGTAAATATGATTACAAGGCGAAATTACATAGTAAGAGGGGAATAAATTGCAAAATTGTCATGCAGAATATTGGACCACATTATATTAATGATTCTCTGTGGCATATGTTACTGTGAGCCTTTGTTTTGTTTATGGAAATAGGAAGATGGTTGGGGGTATTTTCTGTGGATGATTAGTGTGTGTGTGTGTGTGTGCATGTGTGTGTGAAGTCTCTTCATGTGGGTGCAGCCTGAAATCACTCAGAAGCTGTACATTGGTCTGTGGATGGCCTTTATCTCCTCCTGCGTCCTGCCGTACAAACTCATGGGCTTTATTATAGGTAGGTGCATGCACATTATCCCTCTGTCTCACATTCTCTCTCCCTCACACACACATATACACACATACACAGACATGCACACAGTCATATAGTCTTAAGTTGATATATACTGTATATACCTCATCATGATAAGATAGTGTAGTTATGTAGTAACCTCCATGTTCTCTGAAATCCTTGCATTAGAAATCATTGTGTTGGTGGAGGATACTGCAGGGACTCAGTCATGCTCTTGCTGTTGCTCTAATCACTTCCATGCTTGTTTACATGATTTACTCAGAAACACAGACATAAGACATATTATGTGTGTGTGTATGTGCATGCTTTCCTCTAACAGGGCTGTATGCAGGCATCAAATTCTTCGTCATCGATTTCCTGTTTAAGAGCTGTCCCAAGCTGAGGGACAAGTACGACACGCCGCACATCATGTGGAACAACCTGCCCACAGACCCCCAGCTTAAAGAGCGCAGCAACGCCACCGTGTCCAGACGGGTACGACATCCGAAATCTCACGCTCCGTTCTTAACCTTAAAAAAACAGAAACAGAAA
>JAOTRJ010000016.1:5472917-5484049 GCA_028564905.1 Leptodoras praelongus
AAAATGACAGGTGTTTCAGTTTCATTGTCTAACCCCTGTATTTCTATGATGCTTCTCAGAAAACAATAAAATGGGAAGCACTTGTCATGTATGGCTGGGATGAAAGATGACTGATTAAGCACACTTAACTCTCCTAGCACACACAGGCTTTTGCCTCCCATTCTCCCTTCAAATTGCTTTCGCTACCGAGTCTAACCATGTCCAAATAGCAATTACAGACCTAGAGGTCTCCGCACACGACTCTGTAAACAGCACTTATCAGTGAGTCACAGTAAACAGACGGACCAGTCTGTAACGAAGGTGCCTGCAGTTCAGAGCTTAGACACAGATAATAATCTACGAGAACTTTGTGTGTGAGAGAGTTTCTGGGGATAATCAGTGCCAGGAATGATGGGAGGGCTGCGTATCATGAGTGTAGAATATATTTGTTCACCCACTGTAGGTGGAAGTGTGGAAATGATCAGAGCCGTGAGAGAATCTCCTTTATTTTCATGATTAGTATCTTAATGATGGCTTCTAGGTGGAACTTGTGAATGTAAACAAAAGAACAATGGGCCTCATTTATCAGTTTTTGACTAAAAGTTGTAAAGTATTTCTTGGGCCAAACCAAATTAAATGTTCTTCCAGATTTACGAAAGTTTCAGTAATTCTGATTTTCTTCATATTCATGTGTGTGTTGATTAGCATTTATTATTCATAATGCTGATTTACATTTAGTGATGACCAAAAAGACCCATAAAAAAGGCTCAGATGATGACTAAACAGCAAAAATGTATACACCAACTCTTCCTCCTTTTATATGGTGACATTTTTAACCAAATGTAATGCCTAGTATTATTGGTCTTCATTTGTGGCTTGTTTTGTTTCAGGTAATTAATATGACATGATCCAGCTTCATAAAATGTAATCATTCTCTGCAATTGAAATAAATAAGCTATTTAAAGGTGTTAAATTATTAGTGTGGTAAATGTGTGACAATTACATGTATTAGAAGTCTATCAGATGAGGTTCACATTACGGAGTCTCCCTATAGATAAATAAACTTTTTTCTAAAACTAACCCAATTTTCATGAACAATTTGGTCCTGTGAGCAATTTAAACAGATACAAAACTGATTTCTATTCAGATTAATTAATGAGGCCTAATGCTGCCATTTTCCATCAGATTTGAGCAGGGTAAAACTACACCAATGGCCAAAAGTTAATTGACCTGACTAATGCACTTTTTGAGTCCACATGCCACTGTTCTGGGAAGGCTTTGCACTAGATTTTGGAGAGTGGGTGTCTGGGTTTGTGATCATTCAGCCATAAGACCATTAGTGAGGTCAGGTATTGATGTCGTGAGAAGGTCTTGGGTGCAGTTCATCCCAAAGGTATTCAGTGGGGTTGGGGTGCAGGACACTAGAGTACTTCCACACCACTGAAGGGAAATCTTAATGCTACATCACATCAAAGGCATTCTTGACAATCCCATGCCTCCAACATTGCAGCAACAGTTTGGGGAAGAAAACACACATGGGTGTGATGATCAGGCATCCACATACTTTTTGACCATACAGTGAAGGTGATGAGTTATTCACTGTATGAATCAATGTGCTTAATCCTGTTTATCACAACTACTCATTAATTGTGAAGGCAAGAAGAATGCATTTGGTCTGTATTTCTTCCTACTGCTGTTAAAAAGTCTGTTTAAATTGCACATACCTGCTGTGGTGATGGGTAAAGAGTTTTAAAGACATTTTAAACCGCAGATGTTAGACACATCACAGCCGTATGCTAATCAGTTTGGGTTGTTAAATGAGCTAGGTGCAAGCAAAGTGTCAAAGCAGCAATCAAGTGTGTAAAAACTATAATTTTGCCTCATTTAAAATGCATCATACAGAGAACCAGTATAGGGAAAGGATTCTCACCGGTATCCGAGAGGCTTTTCTCATCTATGGAAACCTGCTTGTCGGCTGAAGGCACCCTGCATATATTACACCTAGCAAAAGAACAAGTCGTTACCCATTAAGCCTGGTATCAGACACAGCAATGAACACAAAGATCTTTTTCAGTGCACCTGTTACTGCTAAGCAATAACAGAGCAATAACTGATGGGGGCTCGAATTCATCTGAATTTAAAATAATTATACAATGAACAAAACCATTAGCTGATGATGACAAGGTAAATCTCACCCAGTTCGGCACTGAAGCTTGTCTCGCGGAGTTCCTACGTTCTCATCAGCAGGAAGGAAAGCGATTGTCCCTTCGTAGTAGCGATGCGACAGAAACGTTTTAACACCTGCCACAAAACAACATGGTTCCCTTTGAAAATGACAGCAATTGAAAGAAGGATGGCAATAAAAGTTTTTCCTCGGTTTCACTCTGTTATTATGTACGTCTTGCTGACCTGAGAGTTCATAGCGAGCAGGGCCCATCCAACGTTTCCTCTCGCTGTCAGTCAGTACATCGCCGTAGAAACCGTAACCAAGCAGCGAGACAGAGTAGCGAAGGAAGGAGTTGTTATGGTGGATGGAGCAGACGTCCATCGGCTGGGAATCTCCTGAGAATACAACCGTTAAAATGGTTTAAAACGTTTTGTGGTTTCCCATTCTTTTGATGCAGGATTCAATTATTTAATTTAATTCATCATTTGCACAAATTACACGCGTCACAGCAGTGGCTGCAAAAGCGATAAAGAATGATAACTGCCTTTTCTCTGAACAGTACTAACAGGTTCCTGGAAGATTTTACTAGGTTATATCTGTTATATCTACCATGACGCGCCTTAAAACCATTCCAACACTACTGTCTTGCACGTCTTACATGCATTGTTGCTGGGAACAGTGACCTCAGGTGACAACTCCACCCTACAGCTATATTAAGCGTATGGGTATAGATGAATGGTATGTAGGTTAATCCAGTTCAGTAGGCCACACGTCACCCTTACTCAGCAATAACAGACCATTGGAGGAAATATGCTTTACTGGTTAATAGTAAATTAATTTGATAGTTGATTAATAGGGTTAGACGTCGTGCACATGGCGATTCAAGAAGAAAAATGTAGATGACGCACTTGTATTGTACGTCAGTTTACTTGGTGGTGCATACTCACCCACGACGATGTGCAGAGCCGAGGTCACGGGGTCATTAGAGCCCATCGTTGCGTAGCATATGCAGTCAGTCGAACCTGTTTCACAAACACATTTCACAGGTCAGGGCTTTGCCACAAAACAAATCTAAAGCTCCATTTCACTGAATGTAAAAATATGAAAATCAGAATCTGTCTCTGTCTCTCGCTCCTGCATTCTCCCTGCACAATTTAGACCGTGGGACAAGCTACCTAGCAATACGGGGGGAAAAATGTTAGCCAAATATTAGATATGCCTGAGGTTTTTTAGTTCACGCTTCTGTGTAAGCAAAAACAACTTTCTGTCTCTTCTTTGTGCTGAGAACTATTTAGCTGACTCACAGAGGCAGGGAGAAGAATACCATTAGCAGCCAGGCACCCCTTTTTACAGAGATGAGATTTCAGACGTCATCCCTCTTCTCTTACTCTGCTCGGTAATGAAATTCTTCTGTCTCAAATTGCTAATACAAAACCCAGGGAGAGCAGCGGTAAACAGAGCTCGCTCCGTCTGGGATACAACCTGCCTGGTTCTTTCAACAATCAAGGAAGAAAGAAGAAGGGTGAGAAGTAAAGTGAGAAAAGCAAAGAGGAATCGAGAGAGAAAGCAAAATGGTAAAGGGGAAAAAAAAGAAAACAAAAAAGGTGATTAAAATGAGTGTGAAGTGGCTGTGATGGGTTGGGTTTCAAAATGGAAAATAAAAGGATAAAAAAAACAAAACAATAAGCCTAAATGAAACAAAGAGATTAAGAAAACGGTTCTGTTTTGACGTAGGGTCATAATTTGTGCCAGAACCAAATGAATCCAATCAATACAGCAAGCTCTAGCTGTAAAGAAAGAAGAATTGTCTCATTATGTTTATTTTCTTCCAGAAGCAGGCTAATTTGTTTATTTATTCGTCTTCAGTACCCGCTTTATCCAGGGTTGGGCTGGGAATACTATACATGAGGCAGGAACACAGCAGATGTGATGCCAGCAGCTTACTCTTCACATACTTATTTATATCTGGACACAATTTAGCTTTATCTGTCCACCTACTGACCCATTTCAGACAGAGGGGACTAAAGAAGACAGAGAAATGCCATGTCTACCTCCACACAGACAGTAACCTATTCTCAGGATCGAATGGAGACCCTGAGTCAGGACCACCAGACCATCTATCCATTAGTATATAACCTTCATTCTGTTTACCTGAAGAACAGATGGACCGAGTTATTCCATAAATACTGATGAAACTGGGTTACTGCTAACTTTATGTTAAACTATGATGAACTGTGTACATTCCCACACTCTGGTGAACAGCTCTCCACAGCTCCAGGATAATCTCTTGAATTAATCCTTGTTAAAACAGTGTTATCACTAATGAGGCCTGGCGAAGCAAGAGTGGAAACAATCGAGCTTCTCTCTTTTTCCACTACAGTAGGAGCTGCATTTGAAGTGGCTGTGTCCAGACTGACTGTGTTCAGTGAGTAATGCGGACAAACACCCAGCTCCTACAATAATCACCCGTCACTGTTTTCCAGGTAATGCACGTCATAGCTGTGGAATTTAGCGATGTAGAACATAGTTACGGAGAATACAGCTTTCAATAGAGCCATGTGTAATGGACACTTCAGGCCTCCTGGGCAGAAGAGCCTCCATGTGACAGGGAAACAGGATAAACCAGAAAAACTCAGAGGCTTAAGCTATTTTCTCTAGACACCTTTATTTGTTCTTGAGTGTAGAGAACTCACCTGCAGGAATGATGCCGATACGAAGGCTGCAAGGTGTCAGAGTCTCGTCTGAACCGTTCTGGTCTACACCGGAGTCACACTGAGTACGGGAGATTAAGCCATGTATGATTTCGCTGAACATGCCGTCTCCTCCAACACAGACCACCCTGCCAATTAAACAACACCGATGATTTATGATGTAGCAAACAAAGCCAAAAAAATACACCCACAGGAAAAACATCCATCTAGCTTTTCTTGGCTACAGAGAGAGAATCTTATTTCTGGGCTTGATTTCATGTTCTGCTTGGATCAAAATCTAAACATTTTACTAAAACACATTTCACACCTATACAGTGCTATTTGTTATATAGATATATTGTTCTTTATGTTACAGAGAAGCAGTTTAATCATGTTTTAATTTTGCTGACATTTAAGTAGAGGATTCTTCAGCTTCCAGATTCTTCAGCTTAAATTTGAATATATTCTGGTTTCTTTACTTCTCTATGGAGGTAAACTGAATATTTCCAGGGTATGGACATTATCTTGGGCTTTCTGACATTATATAGACCAAATGACTGATTGCTTCATTGAAATAAGTGACACAGTGGTAAGTGGTTTACTCCTCTTTTACCCCAACAATTTGCCAATGCTACACCATGTACCTATTAAAGAATGGCACATCATACTTTTTATTAATGTATAGTAATGGTAGGGTATGTCCTTCCTGTTAGCAGCTAAAAACATTCCCTCACCAGCCTGTCGTGTCACTGAGAAACTGCAAAGTGCACCGTGCAAAACGCTCCGTCCTGAAAACTTTCTTGTTTAGGAAAAGTGAGACTGGAAACCCATTTCAAAAATGCTAAATAAATACAGTCTGGGTTAGATGCTCCTATAGAAATCAACACCTGAGCAAAGACGATGTTGGAGCGCTACAGTATGGGCATCCTCTACTAGTGTCAATATGAGGAATAAGGGTTACATTTCCTGGAAGCAGAACCAGGCTAATGAGTGCTATTTGCTGAAGTGCTGAAATAAATTCCTGATCCAGAAACAGTGATTCCACTAGGAGTCACTTGGCTTCTGGTCTCTTTTTGATGAATGCTGCATATTGATGTCATCAAAGCTCGTTTTACTCCATAGCAGGTTCTCTGTTGCCAAACCATACTGCAGCGCCAGTTGATTGATGTGCACTGAAATGATAATCTAGTCTTTGCTGTGGAAGGGCAAATTCCTCACTGGGCAAATTAAGAGCTGCCAAATAGGCACTGTGAACTCGGCTAACTTCAACTTACCCGTCGTATTTCTTTAGATCGGCCTCCGTTTTCAAGTGGTCCCTGGCATGATTGGCTCGCTCTGTAACTATGGAAACAAATGCAAAGTTATGGTAATTGTGAGCAGTGAGGAGCAATGGCAGCAATGACACTGACTTTATCTGCAAGTTAAATTGCTTCTTCACTACTGGTTTGGATGGGTATAATTAATCCAGCTACATCAAGTGATAAGCTGCTGCAGCAACAACCTACATTTCAACACAAGACTTACTCAGTCACAACTGACAGGAGATTGTAGGATACACGTGTCCTAAAAACAGATGGCTCACAGAAAGCCTCCTGTAGTGATAGTAACTAGGTGACTATAGATGCTTATTAAAGCTAGCTTGGCTTGTCCAACGATACTGTCTCTGCTGCCGTTATAAAACACACACTCTTCTTTAATAAGCCGTATTCAGTTATATATGATTGTGTGCTGCCAGTATTCCATTCACCAGCTCACATGCTATGTGGGGGGAAAAGAAATCCTGATGAATAATCCTCTCATGTTTACCAAGTATCAGAGCTCCCATTATCATTATCCTGCCTGATGGATAAACCTGTAAACAAAATCATATCCTCGGGAACACTTGGCAGTTGCGGCTATTTGCCTACAAATATCTTTCTGCGGAATGTGAAAGCTCATTTTTTATTCAAATGTTAATGCAGAAGGCTGATGGGCGCTCACCAATCACGTCGGTGGAAATAGAGGCACGGGAGAAAATTGGGGCTACTTTCTGCTCATAAATCCTTTTCCCACGGTGTTTCCCTCCATAGGGATTTATGTAGACCAGCAAGCGCTTCGGTCGGATAGCTGCAAATAAGGAGACGGGGAGAAACAACAGGCTTAATTTGCTGCGCAACAGAATCTTTTGTCTAGAAAACTTCACCGTTTTTTTTTTAAACAAACAAACTTTATTAACCGTGACAAAGCAGTTAGGAGAGCCAGAATTGCATTTACAGATACAGACAAGTTCCAGCATAAATGCTTTTTCAATTCTGGATTAATGAATGCAGGTTTCTTAATGTAGTACAGGATTAACGCTAATAAATTTCCCCAAAAAATAATACATCAGTCCATCCTTACAGATGTTTTCTTTTATAAATGTGTTTATAAGAAAAATACCCAATACCTGAGAAATAAGGTTTTAAAGTACAAAACTGTCTCCTGAGACAATGTGATTTATTTATTAGAATAATTCATACCCACACTGACCCTTAGTCCATCTTTTTAATATCCAACTTCTTAAACCAAAGTGTCTTCTTGGTGTTCTCTAAGCTCAGAACACTTTGATGTAAATGGTTAACTTGGGTGCGAGTGATTTTTAGATAATGGACTATGCAGTGCAACCTAAACTCTTCTAAAGCTGCATCAGCATGAGCTATATCTAGTAACTGCAGAAACAAATAAATGAAATACACACACTTTTACGAAAGTAGACGTAATCATTATTCTAGGTCAGTTGCACAAAAGAATGTTAAGGACATACTCATTAGTGAGAGCTGCTCCCTGATGGCCTGGACCCATTGCAGACACAGTGTCCTATCAGTGCAATGGAGGGTGACTTCACTGCACCGCCAGCGGTGTTTCTGAGTCCTCTCCACATAGGACACTACAGACAGAAGGACAGAAAAGCTTCAACTGTACAGAGTGATAACAGATCATGAGATTGTGTATTATACGGTTTATCTGGTCTGTGCATTCCTGGATAAAAAAACCCCCCAAAAAACACACATTCCTCGTGAATGCATTCCTTGCACTAATGAGGGGTGTGTCTCGGCATGAAAATGCAGTGAGAACACGCCATTACAGAACATGTGCATGCATACCTGTGAAAGCATGCTGGTTAGATTCAGCTAGACTTTGTGGAACCTTCTGCCACTTTCCTACGTCTGTGCTCGGGCAATCTTCCTCCATCTCCTGGACGGATATGATCTCGCACACTGGCACATAGTGGCTGCCTGCTAAAATAAAAACGATCATTTTTAAAAACCCACAAAACCTGACAAAAGGGGATTTGTTATCATGGAGTAACACAATCCAGATTGTTTAGTAATGATGTATGAAAATAAAACAAATGGCAGGAACATTGATGATCCCTCTCTGTGTGAGAGGACAAGCTGGAGATGGTTAAAACAGACCTCTTGCTGATTTGTTTCCACATTCTGATACCATCAGTTACAGTTTGGCAATTATCTCTGAGAGGATCTGAGCAAGTCCCGAGTACTTAAACTATGCATTACGAAGTCTGCAGCGAATGTTCTCGTGTGCGATGTAATGTTCTGAATGTAAAACAGGCCTAGCTAGTTGGAAAACCAAACTCTTGTTCAATTTTTTTTCATTGTAATAAGACCAGGAAATGGTGCATGATACATAGTGAAATAATACTAATTTGGTACTGAATGCGAGCTTGGGAATCTTACTTCTAAAGGCAGTGTGTAGAGTCATGTCTTATGACCTAAAAACCCCTCTTTAGGAGTCCAGGACTACAGATGGTTTCTTGGGGCACCACATGAGTCACCAGAACAGCTTTAAATGTGCCTCGTCATAGATCTTACACTGTTCTTCCAGGACATATTCCCTCCACTGGACTTTTCTGGACAGTGTTTGTTTAGAGCTTTATTTAAAAAAACATGCAATCTGTTTACTTGTCTTTTTTTTAGTTATTGTACAGCTAATTTCTCGCAGTATCATAGCTCACAGTACCTTGAATTCAGGTCTACCAGCACTAGCTTTGGATATTCCCAGTTACCGACTAAGCACTTCTGTAAATACCATAAATGTAAACATTGTCTCGTGTTGCATCATTTTCACAGTCATCAAACTTTTAAGTGAGCCTTGTGCCCTCTGGATTAGGCGGAGACATCCTGGAAGAGACGGCTCCCATCAGGATAGAAACATTTCACCACAATATAGAAGACATTTGTACTAATTTGTAGTGGCGCGTCACTCTAATGGGACAAATGAACCCAGACCATGCCAGCTTAATCCTACAGCATAAAAAAGCCACCAGTTTTTCCTTTAAATGGTCACTCATGGAATGCTTTCACCCAGCACCATGAACATAAGGTTATGTTCTACATATCTTGAAGATTTTAAATAACTTTTTAATGTTTTAATGATTTTGACAAACTGCCCTAATCAAATGGATTGTACTGCTGATTCCTGTGGTCTTCACAGAATATCTCTTTGTTCTAAGTGAGGACATCCTGGCTTCAGCAATCTTAACAAACCAGGGCAGTAAACAATGGCGAAGGAAAGGAAATGGCACATCATAATACTGGACATGCCACTGGAGTCTGGCGATTGTTTCTGCCTTTATGACCCAGCAGCAGTATACTAGTACTCCAGATAAACATTTGAGTGAAAATGATCCATAGTGTCCAAGATCATAACCCCCATTTTTTGCATCTCTAATTTCACAGACAGATCCTCATTACATCACCAGTGAACATAACCGTGAATATATCTAAATATATATATGTTAAACACCTCAAGTTCTTCCATTCTGACATTCAGGTCTGGAACAACATGAACATGAGAAACCGGTTTGCTAATTGTTCTGTAATGAAGAGTTAGGCTGGTTGTGCAGGTGTTGCAGCACAACAGCTGCTTTACAGTGCATGGAAAAGGCCATTTCAAAACAAGAGTGCATTAAGTGATCTGTAGACCCGTCATGAATTCTGGCTGTTGAAATGCGAAATAACCTGCTAGTACAGGAACTTCTAGGCTAGCACCCTAGAGCTTTGACTTGCTGATAAAGTTATGATTTGTGCATCCCTGATGAACCAGATGAACATTTGTGCCTTCTGTCACATGCACACTGGACTTAAGCCTCATTAACTCTCATTGCCTGCATTCTTGATTTCACAATGTGCTATTCTTAGTCCTGTTCATGTACCTCCTCCTAAAGGCATGCAGATTTAATCATGCGCTTTCTTTGTAGATGCTAATGTAGAAAGGAGTCAAGTTAAATCAAGGACCAAAACTGACAATGCAAGATTGCACTACTTGTGAGATTTAGACTGGTTTCTGATAAATGGCTGCCACTGAACTGCTGGCTTTGTTACCTTGTGTCCACGGCAGGAACAGATGATTAAAGGAACATGGTGAACTTGATGCAAACAACACTGATGGGGTTTCCTCCACCACCCAGAAGTCTAGTCCTTCTTGTTACTAATCTGGATGCCTGAAATATCCTTAAAATATACACCGTCTCCAAAAACTAGTGATTATTTCTTTTAGGCTGTATGCCACATCAAATGGAAGGATATTCAAATAGGATGTTTCCTGCTCATTTGAAATGACTCGCTTCTACAGAAATCAAATTAGCATTTACGACATCCTCGACATCATTTACATTACAAATATAATCATCGAAAAACTGCTTAAGCAGTCACTAAATATTTAAAGCCACGTTCCTTTTGCGTCCAACTGTACGCTTATACAATAATCACTGCTTTTGGAGGGGTCAGACAGCGAAAATGTCAGATCAGATCAGTCCTGAGGACATGAGGCCAAAGGAATTGCCTTTGAAGCTTCCAGATCGTGTTATTGGGAGAAGAAAAGCTGGAAAAGGTTATAAAAAACTTTGAACTTTCATAGGAACACGCTGAAATCCATTATAAGTGGAGAAAAAAAAGAAGGGTACAACCCAGACACTACCAAGGTCAGGCCATCCTTCCAAACTGAGCAAACGGACAAGAAGCGCAATTCTAAAAAAAAAAAAGTGTACTATGTGAGTGAAGGGATTTCAAGGTTCAGTGGCTGAATCAGGAGAACATGTGCAGGTCTCAACATAATCAGATCCTCACAGAGCTGGCCTTTATGGGACAGTGTCCAAATTCAGCCCAGCACACCAGGAACACCATACTTCCCATCAAGCATGGTGATGGTAGCATTACATTATAAGGTTGCTTTTAAGCTTGCACCTCGCTCCCTTCGGTCCTCCAGCACTGCCCGACTGGTTCCACCATCTACCAAGGGCAAACACTCCTCATGAC
>JAOTRJ010000016.1:5813361-5823388 GCA_028564905.1 Leptodoras praelongus
CTTTCTCTCTCTCTCTCAGTCTCTCTCTTTCTCTCTCTCTCACTCTTTCTTTCTCTCTCTCTCTCTCTTTCTCTCTCACTCTTTCTCTCTCTCTCTCAGTCTCTCTCTTTCTCTCTCTCTCACTCTTTCTTTCTCTCTCTCTCTCTCTTTCTCTCTCTTTCTCTTTCTCTCTCTCTCTTTTATTTGCTGCTGTCAGTTTATCACGCTGCTCAACTCTACCTTTCCTGGTCACCTGTCCACCTTTCATATGCACCCCTCACCATGTGGACATGGTGCATCCTTCAGCACAACTGAACAAACTCAAAAGTTCTTTTTCAGGTTAAAGCTTTGTTGAAAGTGCACCCCTGAGAGTACACCATGTTAATAAGTTACTGCTGATACTCATCACAGCTTCCTCTTGTCCTGGCAAACCCTGAAATCTGTATCGTGTTGGAAACTTCTAGAAACTAATGGAAACTTCTAGAAAGGAATGGTGTCTGTGTGTGTGTGTGATTCAGTAAATAAGTAAGAGGCTGGTCAGTCCCTTTAGAGATTGTCTTAATGACTTAATGATTCACATCCATGAACGACAGCTTTAATATAGACTAAGTTATGGAAAATGTCCCGAAGCGTTAAAAGCATCGAAAACAGGTGCACATGACAAATGATGGACACTCCCTGGAGTGCTTAAATCAAAAGTTTGAAAACACTTCAGATATATCCTATATTCAACACTGCCATGAAGTACACGAAGGGCAAAGTTAGCCAGCTAGAGCTGTATTTGGTGATGCTAGCTGTAACTGCTGCTTTCTGAGCTCTGTACCCCATTATATAATCTACTCACATGGGCATGCGCTCCGGTACTCCTATAGAGCTATAAACAATGTTGTATTGTGACACGAAAATCAGCACTGTATGAGAACATGCGAGAAGGTTGAATGAGAAAAAAGTTAAGATAGAAAGCAGTTTTAAAAAATTCTGTTGTTGGCAGGTCCAGGAGTGCCGGCGATGGTTTAGTACATTTTGTTAATCAGTTAAGTCAGTTACATTAACACACACACACACTCAGACTTTGTTTTTCATACATGTGAGGACTTTCCATTGACTTTCCATTGTGGGCAGCATGGTGGCTCAGTGTGTAGTGCTGCTTCACAGCAAGAAGGTCCCGGGTTCGATCCCTGGGTGGGGTGGTCTGGGTCCATTCTGTGTGGTGTCTGCATGTCCTCCCCGTGTCCGCGTGGGTTTACTCTGGCTGCTCCGGTTTCCTCCTACAGTCCAAAGACATGCACGTTAGGTGAATATTAGGTGTTGGGTGTCAGGATTATAGGCCCTATAATCCTGGTGTGAGTGTGAATGGCTGTGTGTCTGCCATCCAGTGGTGGATGGTGCTCTGTCCCAGGTGTTGTCTGCTCTCCCTTCCCTGCACACGTTCAGTCCCCCAGGGGGCCGTCTCTGGTTGAGAGTACACTGTGCGCAATTGGCTGCCATTTCTCACCGGTGTGTGATTGGTGTTAAAGTTGTATGTTGGCTGTAAAGCGTCCTTGGGTTTGAGAAAGGCGTTATATACATGTAAGTTCATTCATTGATATAATGCTCTCATTAACCCTAACCTTAACCTTAACCTATGTAATGGAAATGCCGCCTTTTATTTTTTAAATTTTTGTTAAAAATTACAACAAAAAAAAACACTTTCCTTATGGGGAGCAACAATATGTCCCCACAAGGTCAAAAATATCAGAGTTTCCTATCCTTATGGGGACATTTGAGCCCTACAAAAGTCATATACACACACACACAGACTTTGTCTTGTTACACTTGTGAGGACCTTCCACTGACATAACCCTAACATTAACCTCAGTAATGAAAATGCAACTATTTTGGCTCTTTTATTTTTACATTTTTGTTAAAAACTACAACAAAAAAAACAACTTTCCTTATGGTGACCAAACACCCCTATCATTATGGGGACATTTCGTCCCTACAATGATATAAGACATGCACACACACACAGACACACACACACTTATGCACACACTATGACAGAGGATATACATGACATTTCAGGCTAATTTTGTTAATGCAGGCCTGATTGTGTGGCAGCATCTCAGATTGTGTATAAACTGTGCTCTTGATCTCTCTCTGTCTCTCTCTGATTGTTTATTGCTTTGTATTTCTGCACTTTTTGCCTCTCAGTGGGTGATTGATCCTCCACTTGTGTCCAATCAATGGCCTGACTGTTTGCTCTGGTCAGCAGTCTGAAGAATACACACCCGCTCTGTTGCTCTGCCATTCTCTTTCTCTCCTCTCTGCTTTTTTTTTATTTGGAGCCTGCTGTGTGTTGCACTGGGCAAATCAGCTTTCAGAGCACCGCTGTGAGCCACACCGCTTCGCCGATGGTAATTTGTGATCTGGGCACTCTGACCATCACCATCTTTTCTCAGCAAGTCAGTGGGATGAGAGATCTCCGTGCCAGACCTGCGTGTCGGCCGTGGATACATTCGTATTCAAGAAAACCAAAAGAAGATGCTTATGTTACATTGATATCATTCAGGGTATGCACATAAGGCTCAGACGTATGCACATGCACACATTAGTAGCCCGGAGAGGAACAAACGTATCAACGAGGTCAGCATTTCCAGCTGCGATTAGTATGTTAGCCGCCTCTTGACGTTAACATTTTGCTGCATAAATATGCCATCAGCCTAGCATCAGCAAACATTGTGTGCAGGAGACAGGGAGAAAGGAAGAGAGAGTGAGATGATTGATGACTCAGACTCCAGCTCAATTGTGCACCAGAGGAATGTAGCCAAAGTTACTTCACGCATTTTGTTTATCTCAGGTACGACTTCAGCGATGCTTTTCAGCACTATTTTGTAATTTGGATTATTAATAAGGAATGGGGTGTTGTGTGCACTGGCTCCCTCCTCTGGATCCTAACTGGCGTGCACTTTTTTTCTGAACCCACGCGCTGAACGCTGTGACCTTCACAAGGAACAGAAACCTTAGTGATTAAATTTCATAAGTGTTGCAAGTAGGCAGCAATGTAAGCCAAAGCTGATTTGGCAGAAGAATAACAATACAGCAATCATCATCCTTTCATAATTTAGATGCATATTATGTAGACATATTCTCCATAGTCTTTTGTGTTAAAGTGAAGCCTCACAAGGCTAGATAATCCAATTCACGTATCAACCCAATGAGGAAACTGGAAATAAATCTGCCTTAACACCATAGCTGAGGAAATCAAAGTCACTCAGTAACAACTTTTTATCACATTGGCATAAGAGAGTTTTGGATAGTTTATGCTGACTACAGAAAAAAATATATCATATGAAAGAAAATTCATCTCAGAAGTTTTGTCTAGGGCTGGAAACTGATCACAAAACAAGCGAGTTCTGAAATTATCCCCGCTGTGGAATCAACATTTGATGCCAGAGCTTTGAAGTGAATCCCAGTTCCGGCTTAGATTACAGCCCAGATTACTTTGTTAAATAAATTGGCATGAATGTTCTTATTAATTTAAGTCATTATGTCCAGTCCAAGTGATTTGCAGAACCGAGATACATGCAACAAGTGTGCTAATTTATTTCCACAAGCATAAGATTGTTTTTCTTTTTAAATGTTCCCTTAAATTTATAGAATTGATAACGAATACAGTTGACTTACAAGAGGCTTTAACCAAATACATAGCAGCACTTTAACTTGATAAACCATATGAAAATAGATAGATACATATTAATTGTGTAAGAACATACATCTGTAGCATCACGACACTGACGTCTCACCGAGTTGAAGTGACCTGATTGAAAGCAGGTGCTGCTGCAGATCTTCGGCTCTGTTCAGAGACGGACGTGTCATAAATCTTTCCTGGGTGACCATCAGGAGGAAGATGTCCAGAAATCAAGGGTTCAAGGCAACTTAAAATAGTCAAATAGTGACTACCAGCTATTATACTATATGTGAAGACTTGGAGACTAAGCCACAACAACATCCAAGGTTATAAAAATAAACAGATGGGAAGGGCGACACGGTGGCTCTGTGGGTAGCACCATCGCCTCACAGCAAGAAGGCCCCAAGTTCGATCGAAAGGTCTGGGTCCTTTCTGTGTGGAGTCTGTGTCTGCATGGGTTTACTCCGGGTACTCCGGTTTCCTCCCACAGTCCAAAGACATGCACGTTAGGTTGATTGGCGTCTCTAAAGTGCCCCTAGTCTGTGAGTGTGTGTGTGTGTGCCCTACGATGGATTGGCGCCCTGTCTAGGGTTGTTCCTTCCTTGTGCCCTATGCTGCCGGCTAGGCACCGGCTCTCCCGTGACCCTGAAAAGAAATAAACGGTCAAGAAAATGAATGAATGAAGATACAGTGTGACTTATGGTGTACATTGTTCTCAAAGGAGTGTCCCTCGTTCCTTAGTTGTAGTAGAGTCCTAAATTTAGTAACTGACATTTGTAGCTACATTAGTCTATGGGCAGTGTAGCTCAGTGGTTAAGATGTTGGATTACTGACCTGGATGGACATGAGCTCTAAGCCCACCACAGCCACTGTTGTGTAAATGAGATAAAATGTAAGTCGCTCTGGATAAGGGTGTCTGCCAAATGCTGTAAATGTTCTCAAAACCTTTCATGAACTGAGTGTGCAGCTGAATGTTTAGTAAGTAAGCTTGCTATTTTAATGAAAGCTGTTTTAACTGCTAAAATTAGTTGTGCCTTTGTATTTGCCTAACTACAGCCAGGGGTTAAACTGGGATTTATAATGTCTGTGGGTTCAGGGTTGACAGGCAACATACTTAAAAAAACAAAAAAACCCTACATTTAAAGTCATACTTTATACACTTTTTACTTTAAACATACTATTTATAACATATACCATATAACAATTGTATAGGTGTTAAAATGTAGGTCTATGACTATCATTTGACAACCCAACCCAACCCCCCGCCCCCCCTCTGCTCTGAATGGGGCAAACTACAGCTGATGACTGTAAAACCTTTCTGGAAGTGCACTCTACTGTGTATCAGTATCAGATACAGGAATGGTAGTCTGAGGCTACCACTAAAAGACAATATTAATATGAATTAATTATGAATATGAAAAAACATTAATTAATGCTAGGAAGTGATCGAAGTTTAACAAAGTGATCCTTGAGGTAATCACAATTGCTCTTATGCTGTATTTTGCTCAGACTACGCTAGCTAGCTTGGCAGTTTAACTTCAACTTGAGCTTGCCAGCTAGTTTAACATAACAGCTAGCTAGCTTGTGAAGATTTGAAGGTTTGATTTTTAGTTAATGTTGAGCCTACGGTGTTTAAGCAGAATATTAGACAAATATACATCTGGAACTTAAACAAAATGAGGTCTCCATATCCATTTCTGACCTTTTTCTCTCCTTACTTTGCCATCCATCAATTTCTCTGACATCTGCACCATTTGAGTGACAGAAGTGAGTGGTGCTTTGCAAAGGTGGCTTTTGGGGAAATCCATTGACAGTTCAAAGGGAAACCCTGTGGAGCTTCTGAGGTTTGCAAGTTGCGATATTTTGTAGAATCTAAAGCTACATAGCATAATAGTTGTTTGAGACCTTGTATAAGGAGGACAAATGTGTTTTAGTCACTGTTTCAATTATTATGACCAAATAATATAAATGTTGTTGAAAATGGATGTGGTGAGGATCGAGTGTCCGCTGATGAGATTGGAGAGCGTGTGTGTCAGCCCCGGCCTTATTTTGACCCTTACTATAGATAGATAACTTTGGAGGTGATTGAGGTTAAATAAAGTCTAGATAACATTACATTTACATTTACAGCATTTGGCAGACACTCTTGTACATTTATCTCATTTATACAACTGAACAGTTGAGGGCTAAGGACCTTGCTCAAGGGCCTAACAGAGGCAGCTTGGTGGTGCTGGGGCTTGAACCCCCAAACCTTCTATTTAGTAACCCAACACCTTAACTACTGAGCCACCCCCGCCCTACTAAATGCCAAACGTGGGTAAATGTGAGTAATTTAGCTAAATTACAAATTACAATACTCATTGCTATAAGTGGATAGAAAACCTGTAACCTAACTAGCTAATTATTCTTGTTTGAAACAGAACCCCAACAGATTATGGAATAGCTGATGCTGTTTCCACGTACAGGTGATATTTTTCAAGTATTCAACTGTCTCATTTTCACTGGATTCCTGTTCTTGGCTTACATGATTAGAACTTGATTTGGTTCTACTCAAGCTTTGTGTCTCCTGAGATGCTTTTCTGCTCACCACAGTTGTAAGGAGTGGTTACAATGTACTTTGTGTCAATTCAATCCAGTCTGGTTATTCTCCTCCTGCTTCTCTTATCAACATGGCTGGGTGTATTGTTTTGTTTTGTTGCACCATATTATTGTACTTACTGTATTTACAGACACTCTCGCAGTGGTTTGCTTTGCTTCTTGCTATTATTTGAGAATGCTCAGTCATTTTGTGTTGTATCCTGTGAGGTTGCAGGAACAGAACTGATCCAGATTTGAGGTTGTTTCTTTTCTGTTCCAGCAGAACAATTTAAAGCAATTGACCAAAAAGTTGCGTTAGCATAATGTGAAATAACCCAGCAAAATGACCGAGTGTACAGGCGAGCAGGCTGTAGAGTGAGACGGAGGGATGAAATGAGGGGAAAAAACAACAGATGAGATGGACATGGAAGGAGGACGAACATGTTATTCCCATCTCCTAATGTGCTCACTCTCTTTTTGGAAAAGATACACATACATACCCACATACACTTTAGCTCCCTCTGTGACAAAAAGCATAATGCAGTGTCAGAGGAAATGATGCATACTGAATGTACACATACATACACACACACACCTACATCACTTTCTGTTCTTTTGATTAAATCACAATGAAATGTCTGATATTTCTGTGCAAACAGAATCTATAACACTCTGCCAAAAGAACACCATGCCTGATGTAAGATGCTCTACAAACACACACACACAAGCACAGCTCTTCTCACACAGGTAGGTGCACTCCCAGAATCAACAAAGTATTCAAACAGAGAAAAAAGTCTAGCTCAGGGGTAGCACGGAGGAGCGTCCGGGCCAGCGTCATTTGGTATTCAAAGCCTGATACACACTTCCCTACTTCTCTGCTACCTCTCTTTATTTGGAATTCTCACCAAAGCCTTGGGAACATGAACACACTGGTAGGTGAGATGGCACATATTAAAATATCTGTAGCAGACTGGCCCCAGGGTGCATGAGTGCGGAGAGGCCACGGCACAACTGTCTTCCCTGGAAGGGGCACGAAATATGGATTTGGTCAGTGAGCATGTGAGGAGGCATTTCCTTCGACAGAAGTAGTACTGCGAATGAATATTTCACTGGCTTTGGAGGAACATGCAACATACAACACTGTATACGGGTTGGAAATCTTCCATGCCAAGCCTGGTTCTGCATAGAACAGATGGGCCACAGATTATGGGCGCATGATTATGGATGTTGAGACTTATAAATTATTAAATAATAGAAAGCTAGGTTTTAGCATGCATGGGCATGTGCATCAGCATAATGTGGAATATGAGTGGAGCTTAGTCTCTGAGGTTATCCGAATTCACGGCAACATCAAAACACAATAAATTACTGCTGATCTTGCGGAGTCGATGCATGCGAATAGGGCTGACACATCCAGAGATGAAGTAACTGCGAAACTCCGGATTATGCATCACAAAATCCACTGCTTCCGAGTGCAGCACAAGTCTTTTCTGATGTAGAATTCAATAAGCACAAGTAGAGTTCGACTACCATGGACCAAGACTTTTCCTTTTTTTGCTGCCTTCTGCTTGTTTCTCCATCTGTCAGCTGGAATCATTCATACCCAGGAGACTTCCAATGAAAGCAAACAGCCAAAGGTGTGTTTATAGCCTGATTGTAGAAAGGTAAAGATGGTTCGATGTCTATAAATATCCTGACGTTTATTTGTTGGCACAAACTCCAATTTAAGGACCCTGTGTCTAATTGTGGTTTAGTCATAAACAACTATTAAGAAGAGCAGATTATAATTCAGCATAGGGAGAAATATGGTCTCTAGTCTTCACTGAAGCTATACTTAGTGTCAGCCATTTAGGGCTTAACGGCCATGCTGGATATCTAATCAGCACAGTAGCCTGAAGAATAAGAAAGCCATCAAAGCCCTGTTAATTATAGTTGCATTTCATGTTATATCAGGCTTAAATTGACTGTAAATAGTGCTGAAATATTAGGATACTCACATCTTTTAGGAAATGCAACAGTAGGCAAAAGCAGTTCCCGAGGCTCTTGTTCATTTAGCGAGAGTGCTCCTCGGGCATTCTAAGCCGCCGCTGCCAGAGTTCCCGTGGGTGCTGCTCATTTGCACTCTGTTAAAGTTTTTAAAGCTTCATTGGGGTCGATTAAGTGTGGTTTACTGGATTAGTGGGAGACAGCAATGGCTTACTCGTCTTTCGCTAAATTGCGGCGGCTCAGGTAATTTGGAACGGTGCATTACTGCGATTTTTTTATATTGATGGTGAGCTTGGGCCATTGCAGGAGAAATAAGCTTTCACTGATGACTTATAAAGAGTCTAGAGCTCAGCTAAACTTTAGCTCTGGGGTTTAAACTATTAGCAGAAGCTTCATTCATGTGGTTTGTAATTGCTGGTTAAATTCTGGATCACAGTGCAGTAACTTAACAGGGGTTAGACAATGAAACTGAAACACCTGCCATTTTAGTGTGGGGGGTTTCAAGGCTAAATTGGACCAGCCTGGAGCAGGACTTGTATATGTCATTCCCAAGATGAATTGACGCTGTACTGGCCGCAAAAGGAGGCCCTACGCCATACTAATATATTATTGTGGTCTAAAATGACAGGTGTTTCAGTTTCATTGTCTAACCCCTGTAACACTAGCATGGCCAATATATACTAATATGACCAATAATACAAATGCTGTTGTAATATGATTTTACCAATGCAGACACATGCCACAATTAGTAATAATAACAGTAAAAATGTAAATTACATATACTGTACTGTGCAAAAGTTTTTAGGCAGGCTTCCAAAAATGGATTTATTTTTATCAATTAACAAAATGCAAAGGGAGTGAACAAAAGAAAAATCTAAATCCAATCAGTATTTGGTGTTACCTACCCTTTACCTTCAAACCAGCATCAATTCTTGTGCAAGTACACTTGCACAAAGTCAGGGATTATGTAGGATTATAGTCAGGTGTATGATCAATCAAATATACCAAACAGGTGCTAATGATCATCAATTGCACATGTAGGTTTAAACACAGTCATTAACTGAAACACAAACAGCTGTGTAGGAGCTTAAAACTGGGTGAGGAACAGCCAAGCTCTGCTACCAAGGTGAGGCTGGAAACTGTGGAAGACAGTTTCATGTCTCAGGGCTACACCATGGCAAGACTGAGCAAAGCAACAAGACACAAGGTAGTTGTACTGCATCAGCAAGGGCTCTCCCAGACACAGATTTCAAAGCAGACAGGGGTTTCCAGATGTACTGTTCAAGCTCTTTTGAAGAAGCACAAAGAAATGGGTGACGCTGAGGATCATAGATGCAGTGGTTGGCCAAGGAAACTTAATGCAGCAGATGACAAACACATCAAGCTTATTGTCCTTCAAAATCGGAAGATGTCCAGCAGCACCATCAGCTCAGATCTGGCAGAAACCAGTGGGACCCAGGAACACCTGTCTACTACCCGGAGAAGTCTGGCCAGAAGTGGTCTTCATGGAAGAGTTCAGCCAAAAATCCAAACCTCCGACACAAAGCCAAGCGACTCAACTATGCACAGAAATACAGGAACTTTGGTGCAGAAAAATGGTGGCCGGTGCTCTGGACTGATGAGTCAGAATGTGAAATGTATGGCTGTAGCAGAAGGCAGTTGTCTTGTACAATAATGAGTGTCTGCAGGCAACAGTGAAGCATGCTGGAGGTTCCTTGCAAGTTTGGGGCAGCATTTATGCAAATGGAGTTGGAGGTTTGGTCAGGATTAATGGTGTCCTCAATGCTGAGAAATACAGGCAGATACTTATCCATC
>JAOTRJ010000016.1:5865191-5891587 GCA_028564905.1 Leptodoras praelongus
AAGAATGGCTTAAAATCCCTCTGACCACTGTGCAGGACTTGTATATGTCATTCCCAAGACGAATTGACGCTGTATTGTCTGCAAAAGGAGGCCCTACACCATACTAATAAATTATTGTGGTCTAAGATGACAGGTTTCAGTTTCATTGTCTAACCCCTGTATATATATATATATATATATAATCATGGTATAATCATATAATCATGGTATAATCATGGTTTAAGCTGGGCTTTTTAATTTCTTTTTCTTTTTGAAATGATCATTCTGTTTATTCGGTTCATGTGTAACTCTGGGTACTGATTTTCAATATGCAGTAATTTAGTGTAAACAGTTTTGACTTTTTTGATGATGCACGATCATGACGCTGGGTGAACGTGCAGTACGTTCAGATGGAATGGAAATCAATTTAGTTAAGAGTAGGAGACCTGTGTTTCCTATGTGTATAATCCCCCCTGTCTTTGTAGCCTGCATATAGTCTTTTGCATGGTATTTATTTTAGAAAGGGGTGGTGGAAGTGTGTGTGTGTGTGTGTGTGTTGGGGGTGGTTCTGGGTTGTTATCCAGGCTAGATGATAACTGGAAGCAAGGCTCACACACACTTGCCAGTAAGCTGTCCGACTCCCTCGGCTTTTCACAGCGAGGCAGTACACGTACGGTGTCCTGTAATCATTTCCATTGGTTCTTGTGTGTATGCTTTAGTCAAAAAAAAGAGGCTTGTTTCTTCATGTGACTGTTATTTCTGCCCCGTGTCGTATCTTCTAGTCCTCATTTCATTCTTTATATGAAAATGCAGGTTAAGAAGTGGTGAAGGAGCATCCATTGTATTGTTTTACCATTTTAGCATGGACAGGTAGGCATACAGGGGCAGTGTAGATATCCTGGAAAACCACTGCTGCATGCTTCACTGATCTGGACTGAGTGCACTCTGGTGGGCTGAGAATAACTACTGTGTTCCTTAATTAAAAAAATACATCATTGAATTTTTTTTGCAAACTTTTTAGGTAAACTGTTTAGACTTGTAGATGGGTATATTTTACAATATAACATTTTCTTGGAGTACTGACTTATAATCTTTCATGAAAAATCAATGCCTGGGACTATCACTGTTTCTCTAGGCTGCAGACCATATTAACTGATGAAACAGAAATTTTGAACACTGTGAGTGTTCAACTTTACAAGAGTCTTTCTTTTTACAAGAGTACTACTTTCCAGGTATTGTAAGCTAGCAAAAGGTGACTGCTTTAGGCTTGATACCCAGGTTTATTACCACGTCTCGCATTCGGTAGGTATTTGAATACCGCTTTCTTCTCGTGCGTCGATTTGCCGTAGGTCATGGGGGATTTTTTTTTCTTTAGTTTAAAAGTAATGTGTTCATGGAAATCTATACTCAGGCAAATGAGGCAAGAAGGTGAGAGCACGCTCGCTTTGTCTGGCTGGCCAAGGTCACTGCCCATGATATGGAGTGTGATGAGATACATTGCACACACTCGAAAAGCTAAATGAAATATGGTTTTAGGAAGACAATGCACTAGACCTCAATACTTTATCCTCTTCTGTACCTGCTTCACTCTTCTATTAGCCCACATAGGAATTCAGAAAGTTCATTACTTTGTGTAAATGTCTGAATTGTTACATGCACATCAATAGTTTTGCAATAAAATGATTTTTATTCATGACAGAGGCTTGAAGAGCCAAGGTTTCTTTGACACCCATGTGGTAGGTCTATAAAAAAGAAAATCACTTCTTTTTTTTCCCCAACAATAACACTGTAGAAATACCGAAGCAAATGTAATATCTTCCTTAAGAAGCAAGGCAGTAAGAGATTAATTTGTAATGTCAGTCATAGCTTGTTTTATTTATTTATTTGTGTGATATAAGGATGTTTATGGTACAGATAGTGATGAGAAGAATCTTGAAGTTGAAGAGCGGTTGATTGAAATCATTTTATAGAGACGTATTCATTTTCTTTCATGTTTTCCATTCAGGGAATAAAATGTAAAATTGGGTTTAGTGTAAAGGTGTTTTCACAACACAAATCCATCTGCATGAGTGCACACAGCCTACGGTGCATTCTAAATTTGAAGTCCCTTTTAAAAGCTCGAGAGCTTCATTTTCCCTCGTTTTCAGGGCTGGCACTAACATCAGTGAGGCACTGATTGCATAATTGTGGTTAACATGCTGGTGAACTGTGGTATAATTATTGAGCAGTGGCTGTATCCCTTTGCACATGGTGGACTCGTTCTCCTTGGGACCTGCTTAAAACGGGCAAAATTCAGCTGTGTGCCAGTTTTTCCTGGAGTGCTTTGCCTGTCTGAAGTGACATAAAGATAACACTTGCTGTCTGGAATGCTAGTACTATTAAGAAAGTGAATCAGCAGCCTTTTTCCAGCATGCTAGAAAACGAGGCAGTAGACTTCTTTCTGAGGACTGCTGCTGCGTTGCCCCCTCACGTTGTTGCAATGCACCTTAGAAGTAATCATAAGTGACGAGATTCGGCAAATTAGCTCAGCAACCTGGGCGATTCTGGCATCCGCACCTAGGGGTTTGTTTTTGAGTGTGATTACATGACAGAAGGGTGTAGCTGCAAGATGTTCATGCAGAAATATTGTTTTTTTCCCCCACTTGGCCAGGGAACTGTGGAGATGTTTGCTCAGAAGCAAAATACAAAATGTGCACTGGGAAAAAGAGATAATGCAAAGGTCTGGGATTAGAGGACTTTAGAGGATTAGCACTTTTGTCTGGTAGTGCCCCAGGTCATAGCGCTCAAAGCTGTACCAGGCTCTACGTCCTGGTGTTGGATTAGAATTTCATATCATAATGACCTTATCATTTTTATGACATCATCACAATATTATATTTGTCTAGTTAAAATATATAGCTCAGTCATAGGGCAGGCCTGTCCATTCCAGTTATATTTCCATAAACCCGTGTTCAAACAGCCAGAAACGTAGTACAGCATTATGTAATAACCCAAAAAAGATAAATGGATTGTATTCCCACCTCAGTGCCAGCGGTCCTGGGACAGTCTCTGGATCTAATGCATCACTGACCAAAAGCAGTTACTGAAGATGAATGAATGACTAAAATAAAGTACACTAACTGCTCCTAGAAGTTCAACAGTATTGCTTGTGTTTCCTAACCAGGTTGGTGTTCCTAAAATTGTTAGACCACAACTTCACTGTTAGGAAAAAAAGTGTCTCTTCAGTCAGTTAAAGGTCCTTTGTGTCCTAGAAACCCTGTCTGATAAGTATACAGTCTGTTGTAGGGTTACACACAGAACATTTAAGAGTTCCTAAAGGAACAGACCGACAAAACATTTAGGGTTCTACTGTACTATGTTCAGTCCAGTGCTTCTTGTTAGCACCTTTAGTAAGCACTATGTAATAGATGGAACGTCTATTTTGAATTTGACACAAGGAGAATAAATGGATGCTTCTCTGTTAATTTGCCGTTAAACATTTTGTTTTCGTTGTTGACTTTTCTTTAATTAAACTTTTCTAATCACACCAGAGGGGATGTATAAATAGAAAAAAAAAATCTATCAAAGTCTATGAAAACTGTCCCCTTTATGAGCTAATGCATCTCTCCCTGTAACTAGACTCTGCTTGAGTGAGCTACCTTCAGGTAAATCATTTACATAAATACACGTGATTGAATAATCTGCTACTGAAGATACTGTGCTGGTGTGTGTTCGCTGACCTACAGCTTGGATTTTCTCATATACTGAACAGCTCAGCTCTGCTGTCCTGCTGAAATACCGCATCCAGACTGCACTCCACCAGTCGACAATCCATGCTCTAGGTTAATAGACTACTAACTTAGCAGTTAATACACATTAGCAGAGACATAACTGCATTCCATCTATGAAAAAAAGAAATCAGGGTATCACATTAATGCCTCTCACTTGTTGCTCAATGGTCCCTGACAGATTCCTGACACTTCTTTGTCCGAAATTCAGTGTCACTATTAACAAAGCCACGCTGTTTCTGCACACTGGCTACATCACACTGGCTCATTTAGCCTTCTGAATGATAGAGACATTATTGATCATAACTAGGACTGGCTTAGCCTTTGTCATGGTCACCAACTTGCGTCTGAAGCAATTTCAGCGGAATCATTGCTTCCTGTGGCTGACGCGGAGCTAAACAACATCCTACCGTGGCTTGCTTTCCTGGGGTGATTGTTATTCTTATATTCAATTGAAAGAGAATTAAAGGAAATGGCATTTAATGAATATCTTATAACACTGAATGTCACATTCCTTTAGTCTCACACTCTTGAATAAATTGCATGCATGTAACAATTTTGTCCTGAAGCAGCGCAGTGGCAAAATAGGTTTTCTGTGCAGAATTGGAAAAAAAATGGAGAATAAAGGAAAATAATAAGACTTTGTCTGAAGTACATATTCACTCGCCTTCTAATTTCATTGCACATAATGACGGTCAGAGAAAACATCATGCCACAGATGGTAGCCATGAATGGGACCAGAGAATGTTGGTCTTAGACTCATACAAACTGTAAGCAGCCTCTTTTCGACAAATAAGAGCAAAATGAAATGAGATTTCAACCCTGGTTTCCTGAGTGCATTAGATAATATGGTCTTGTGTAATTTGCTCAATGAAAAGCCAGGCTGGTTCCAGAATAACCAAGCAAGCCTTCAGTGCACCCCCACACAGAAAGGACCCAGACCGCCCCACCCAGGACCTTCTTGCTGTGAGGCGATGGTGCTACCCACCAAGCCACCGTGTCGCCCTATACACACACACACACCTATTATTAGCTTATTACTAAAAAGAGAAATATACCTGCTTGTAAAAACGAAAACATTGTGTGTGTTCATACATAAAGAATTTAGACAGATTTAGCACTATAGTTTATAGGTTCATATTGAAATAAGCACTAAATCTAAATCCTTTGAACTATTGATTACAAGGTGTTGAGTTTCCACCCCAAGACAGCACATGTACATGCTTAGATTGCCTCATTATACCACAGTGCTGTTGAATTCTCAACTCTGATTGGTCAGTAGGTGTTGGTGTCAGTATTATATTCTATAAAATCATGGCACAGGCAGTAGTTCCAGCTGTCAGATTTATATTAATGAACTTATTCTATTGTTTATTATTATAGTAACACCATACTTGTATTGTAGATATATTTTTTAAGCATTTATGGAAGGGTTTGAAGGACCCTGGACTTCCTAACAGTCTGGAAGTAAGGCTGCCCTATAGGAAGGAGGGCTTTGTTGTTTTTAGCTTATTAACTTCTAGAGAAAAAAAAATGAGGTTGCTCTGTTTATAGCTGCTAAGTAATAATGGGTTTCATGGATGTTTAATAACACATATTATGTATTATCATGTATATAAATGTCTGACATTGTATTACTATGATATACAAGGTATACACTGCTAACTGTAAGCTGCTGCATACATCAATATCCAGCTGTTGACTGTTTTCCTATGCAGCACACCCTGCTTTGTTTTATTATTACTTTTATAGATGAAACAGATTACAAGTGAGCAAATATTTTAAAAGCTTATAAAGAGATCTGTTAAAATGCATAGGAACTTAGAAATCTTTGTCATTTACCTTGTGGGCTAAACTTGGGAACTTTGGAACTGATGTAAGGTAAACAGATGCTTGGTACTTGATTATGTGCCGGGCATTGCATTATTCTCACTTGTTTAATGTAATAGGTTCTTTGAAACTTTAACTGCAGTATTACGGTATCAAGCATTTAACTATCCCCATTTCCTAAAAACTGTGATAATTAAACTAAGCATAAAAGCCCAAACCCTGTAGCAAGCATTAACCTGATTGTGTGATATTGTCTCTTTATCTTGTTGTCTTGGAAATAGTGGTTCAACTTCACACCACTTGTCTGGCCTCAGGCCCAATTAATCTCTCTTCACTGCCAGTCACGTTTAGAGATTGACACTTTACTGCTGCCTTTACAATCCCAGTTACATGCCCTTTTATGTTAGTGTTTATGACCATGTCAATGATGGAGCGAACAGTGAAGTGCTCAGGTTTATTCTTCCAGGCTGGAATCTGCCTGGGCTGAGAGCATCTCGATTTTAAAACATAACATGTTGCTGATTATGCAGTACCGTCCAATGATGTGCAATAATCTTTTGTGGAAAATGGATTATTTTCATTGATTTGTTCATTCGTTCATATATTCATTCATTCAGTAAATGCTTTATCCTGGAGCCTTTTCCACAGCCACTGGGCATGAGGCAGGAATACAAACAGGATGGGCTGCCAGTCACTCACTCAAACACACACACACACACACACACACACACACACACACACAGTGACACCTAGGACCCGTCTACCTACCAAGATGTTTTTTTGGGAGGCAAAAGGAAACTGGAGGACCTGAAGGAAACCAAATCCGAGCCACACAAATATCCTTGACCCTGGAGCTGTGAAGCAGCAGTGCTCCTTCCTACACTACTTGCCACCCATGGTCAGTTTTGAAATGGATTTTTCCACATGATCTCTGTTTAGTTCTAATTACCTCCTTGTAGTAACGGCTCTTTGCACCATGTCACACGATGTGGCAGGATACATGGCAACAGAGGGTTTTTATTAGATATGGAGTACTTGAAAGTACAGCAGAGGAGAGCACAAATCTTCCTGGTGTGAATCCTGGTTTGCACATTTATTTTCATTCGAGATACATTAGATCAGCCAAGGGGCATTTTTAAATGTCATAAACATTAAATATTTTATCAGTGTATAACATTTTATTTAGTATGTAAGACATTTTACCTTAAAGACCACCCAGCCAATCACACCCTCCATAATTACTACTTAATACCCCAACATAATTATAAGTGCAGCTAATTAATGCCAACATGTAAATGTCATCTTAATGTGAGCAACCAAAAGTAACATTACAGTTAAATTTATGGCATTTAGCAGACACTCTTATCCAGAGCAACTTGCAAGATTGCTTAGTTGTTAACTTGGAATATCCAAAGCTAAGGCTGGTAGACCTGAATTCAAGTTACTTTGAGGTATGATATAATTTTAGCCATATACTACATTACAATAGGGGCTCTATTGCTCAAAAGTCCCAAAACCCAAGTATTTCTAATCTACACAAAACCAGTGAACAAGACATAGCCAATACAAAAACTGCTATAAGTGTGGTATCAGCTTTGAGTTAGAGCTCATTCAAATGCTCTCGAAAGAGGTGGGTCTTCAGTTGGTGTGTGGTGTGGTGTGATAGCAAGTGACTGTCCTAGATGACAGTGGGTCAAGTCAAGCCATACTTGGGTACATGTCAGGCTTTGACCATTGCCATAAGGTAGGGAGGAGCAGGACCATTTTTGTACATGTGGCTTTGTAGGCCAGCATCAGGGTTTTATATCTGATGTGAGCTGCTACAGAAAGCCAGTGAAGGGAGTGCAGCAGTGGTGTGACATGGCTGAACTTGGGAAGGTTGAATACAAGTCGAGCTGTAGCAGTCTGGATCAGTTGCAGGGGCCTGATGGCACGCATAGGAAGACCAACCAGGAGGGAGTTGCAGTAGTCAAGTCTTGAGATGACGAGACTGAACAAGTACCTAGGTGGCCTCCTTTGAGAGAAATTGTCGAATTCTCTGAATATTGTAAAGGAGAAATCTGCATGACCGGGTCATGATGTTGAGCCACTCCGTGTTACCTGGTAGGAACTTGAACCACTTCCATGCAGATCCAGCGATGCCAATGATAGAAAGGATGGACAGAAGGATGTCATGGATGACTGTGTCAGAGGCAGTGGAGAGGTCAAGAAGAATCAGGGCCAATGACAACCCAGCTGACCATGCGACATGGAGCTTCTCTGTCACTGCAATGAGTGCAGTTTCAGTGGAATGTGCCAGTTTGAAGCCAGACTGCTTTGCGTCCTGAAGTTGGTTCCAGGAGAGAAAGAGGAATAGCTGAGTGTAGACAGCAAGATGAAGAATTTTTGAGATAAAAGAGAGGAGAGATACTGGTCTGTAGTTGCTGATGATGGTTCTGTCAAGACTGGGCTTTTTTAGGATGGGCACCATTCTAGCGATCTTGCATGAAGATGGTACAATTCCTGAGGATAAGGAGCTGTTGATTGAAGAGATGAAGGGTAGGATCTCCTGTGAAATTGTCTGGAGCAGTGTGGATGGGATGGGATCTAGAGGACATGTTGTGGGACTGCTGGATGTCAGCAGCTAAAGAACATCCTCATTTAAGAGAGGTGAAAATCAGGTTAGAGATGTGGGTGAGGAAGTTGGAAGGTGTACAGAGGTCACAGGAGCTGGGGAGAAAGAGTGGCGGATCTTGCTGACCTTCTCCTCAAAGAAGTCAACCAAATGCTCAGGAGTGAGAGAGGTGGGTGAAAGAGGAGGGGGAGGATTGAGAATGGAAGAGAAGACACTGAAAAGCTTTCGTGGATCTGCTGCCGATGCCTCCAGCTTCTTTCTGTAGAAGGAGGACTTTGCAGCAGTTACTTCTTTAGAGAACATGGCATGGAGAGATTGGTAGGAGGGAAGGTCAGCTATGAGCCTTGATTTCCTCCAGCGCCTCTCAGCCATTCTGAGTTCTCAGCGGTTGTGTCTCAGGACGTCTGTCAGTCAAGGAGCAGGTGGGGAAGATCTTGTAGGTTGATGGATGAAGAGAGGGAAGAAAGGGAAGTATCTGTAGCAGTATCCAGGGAGAGAGAAGAAAAAGAGTCATATGGTGGAAGAGCAGTGATGACAGAAGAGGCAAGGCATGAGGGTGAGATGGAGTGTAGTGGTGCGTGTGGCCGTAGGGGTGAGAGGGAGAGAAAGAGCGAATGACAGAAATCGGTGATCTGAGCTCCTTCAGCTTTAAAATTTGTAAAAAGAAAACAAAAAAAACAAACTATTGTGGCTACCAAATGTCTCAAAATTCTGATTTTTGTATCCTGTCAGATATTCCTATAAAAGCACACACATGCACACACACACATGCACACACACACACTGATCCCCAGACATTTAATGCTACCAAAATAGCCAAGCAAAAATAAACAGCTACACACACACCTCAAATTTAAACTGAACTGTGAGCTATCTGTGCCACACACTATAGGCAAAATAGAGCAAAAAACATTTCATATTTCATATTCATTTTAATAGTGATATTTATGGAACAAATGAAATACACCAGGTTTGCAAATTTGGGTTGCTGAACAGACAATAAATTATTCTTTGTACAGCGCCACAAGCCCAAGGATAATATCACAGCCAGTGGGATGAAGGTAATAGGACTGGGTGGATGCAGGAGCGAAAATGCTCTTATTTAAATCAGTGTGAGAGGGGAAAGAGCTGCATGGAGGTCCTGTCAGAGAAGCCATATGCAATAGTATAAATACAAGCCCCAGGCTGTCATGCAGTAAACATGCACCTGTCTGTCTTACTTGTTTATATCAAGAAATATAGCAAATATACATGCGGACACAAGACAAAGCAGTCCATCAACACCAGGGACAGTTCTGTCCTGAGCATGATGTGATTACAGGAACGAGGGCATGCACTGCTTCGAGCACCTGCTCCTGTCTTAAGGTCTACAAGCTCTTGTTTTCATACAGATCCTTCAGTGTCCTGTTGCTGCTCCCTTTCTCTTTGGCAATCAACATTTTTTAAATAAAGGCCAGGATTCTAGCAAAACTATATTTCTCAGTGCTTGCCAGGTTGCCAGAATTATTTCTTTTAGCGCTGTCTTAGATTGGTTGTCCCTTGCTATTGTTTCTTCTGACTTGCACATTGTTAGCTATGGCATGGATGTTTTGTTTGAGTGGAATTAAAATCTTAACATTGGGCAACCTCAATGCTCCAGCATTCACTCCTCAATCCTGAGTTGGGGTTACGGTCTATGTGCAGTTTGCACCGTTTTCCCTGGCATGTGTGTGGGTTCCACGCAGTTTCTCTGCCAGTAGGTGGATTGGCTATGCAAAAGCTTTACTAGGTGTTAATGCGTGTGTATATGGTGCCCAGGGCGTAGTACTGCCCCACACTCAGTGGTTTTCCCAGGATAGGCTTTGGAGCCTCCATGACCCTGGCTAGCAAAAAGTGGTTACTGAAGATGATTAAACAAATGTATGAATGAATTAATTAATATCTTAAAGCTGTGAATGAAGGAGCTAAAAGAAACATAGCTGGTTGAACAAAACATCATGCTCAAATATGCACACGTGTATGTCTTCACTTTCCTGACTTGGCCTCATTTTGTAAGTCCTCCTTAGCTAAATTTTTTCCTATTCGATCCTTTGGGAACCTGGATGCACATGTTCTGTCTCCTCACACACCTGAGGCAGATCTTTCGTATTCCTGATCGCTCTCGGTGTAGGTTTGCTGGAAGCTGGGACAGAACAAAAATGGACCTTCTGAATGGCTCTGATCGAGGACTGAGTTTAGAATCTTAGATGGTCTGGCTAACTTTACATTTACGGCATTTGGCAGACACCCATATCCAGAGTGACTTGCATTTATCTCATATATACAGCTGAGCATTAAGGGCCTTGAGTGGCAGTTGGGTGGTGCTGGGATTTGAACCCCCAACCTTCTATTCAATAACCCAACACCTTAACCACTGAGCCACCCCTGCCCTTTTTCACATGGAGCCATTGCTAATGAGCTGATGAAACCCAATAAGCTCTACTTCACCCAGGATGCAATCTGTCCTACACCACTTCCAAGACATACACACAGATGGACAAAATGAAAATGTAACAAACAGCTGCTGCTCATTCCCCTTGTCCACATTCTCTTTCTTGCCTTGCACACACTCCCTCACACACTGATCAAATGTGAAACAGACAGAAAACAGGCAGAAAGCTATAGTGAGTGTTCTGTAATAAGCTGTGATGGGTGAAGGGCACTTTCACTGCTATAGCATGACAGAAACAGACAGTAGTGAGCACTAAGGCAGGAAATGAATTAAGTGGGAATACTGCAAATAGAGCAAAGAATAAGAACAACAAGCTAAGTATGTTCCTCCAAAACTTTACGTAAGTGGTATATTTGGAGGACATGAAGTGTATTTAATGATCTGTGAACATTCATGACATGTTATAATGCATTCATAAGGCATTAGACATTGTTATTTAAAACAAATGCATTAAAATGTATAGCAATGGTTAACATAATGCTTTATAAGTACTTGTAGTACTTATATAGTACTTATAATGATATTGTCATTACAATGATAATAATAAAGACACCTAGATTTATATTTATATATTATTTTTATATAATAATAATAATAATAATAATAATAATAATAATTTATATAGTGACTTTCACATACCTAAGGCCAGGGGCACTTTACAAAGGCAAAGGCAAAAAAATAAAAGAAAAGCTATGAAGAGTGAGGAAAAGAGAAACATTTTTAATGTTGACAGATACGGAGCAGCAGCTCTGAACGATCTGCATCCCCCAGATTTCAGATTAAAGCGTGGGGTGAGCAGAAGTCCAGTGTCAGAAGATTTAAACAAGTATAATCCCTTAATGGGAATGAGATAGGAAGGGGCAGGTCCATGTAGGGCTTTGTAGGTTAGGAGATGAATTTTATATTTAATATGGGAAGTGATTGGCAGCCAGTGATGTTGGTTTAGAACTGGAGTGATGTGAGCAGTGTGTTTGGTGTGTGTGAGAACCTTGAATATATTGGAGACGATTTAGCAAGTCAACAGGAAGAGCAAAAAGAAGAGAATTACAGTAATCAAGATGAGAAAAGATGAAGTGTGTAACGTGTAGCATCAGAATCAGAAAGTAGTGGCTGTGGATGAGCTATATTACAAATCTTGGTGATGGATTTAACGTGGGACTCTAAAGGAAAGGAGTCAAGATGGACTCCTAGATTTTTAACAATTTGAATTGGCCGGATGGGAATGCCATCAATCCCAAGCATGAAGTCTGTGGTTTTTGAAACCTGAGCTTTAGACCCCACCAATAAAACTTCCGTTTTGCCAGCATTCAACTTAAGGCAGTTTTTATGCAACCAGTGCTTACGGTCATTAATACATGAACTTAGTGATTGGATAGAAGTTGTGTTGGAAGTTGTAGTGATGTAAATCTGAATATCATCAGCATAGCAGTGAAAATTCAGGTTTTCACTGATTACGTATAATCTCGCCATGAGGTTTATGATATGAAGAGAAGTGGGCCTAAAACAGAACCTTGTGGTACACCATAGCTGGTTCTCAGTCTGTGTTCTTGTATGTACTTGTGTTCTTGTGCACTTGAGAAATGTCATCAGTCACAGCTCAAGTACTGTTCCATTCAAAGGATGCATTGGGAGGTGACTTGTCTGGACTCAGGATAATCAGGTATCCCAGAATGCTTTTCACACCAAGCTCAAGCACAGTGGTGGCAGAGAGAAAAACGTCAAAATACTACTGTTGTTGTGTTATGAAATTAAGTTATACGTTTTTTTTAGGCAAGAAATAGACTTTATTTAGACAAGTATGTGGTTAATTTATCAAGAAAGAGGTTACGTGAAAATTAGCTCTGATGTTTTCGGAGATGTGTGGTCATGCTAGCAGGTGACGTCAAGTACACTGCTGTTCTAATGGCAGAATGACCATACAGTGCCCTCCCGTCCTCTGGAGTTCGTACTCATGAGTTGAATTTACCAAGTCTGTACTACCAAGTAGGCAAATCCAAACATTGTGCATCTACTGTGTATCAAGGACGCCTCATGAGTAACATTCTCAATGGGTGAATGAAACAAACTGTTGTCTGTTCCCAAGGTAGGATCTCAACCAGCATAAAGCTCAGCCTGTTATGCCAAATTATGAATCGTCTAGAAACGAGTACATCATGATTGACACTATCAAATTCAGCACTGAGATCTAAAAGGACAAGCACACTAAGAGACCCAGCATCAGCTGAGACCAAGATATTATCATTATTCTTCAATATCTATCAATAACTGAAATATAATCACATATTTATTATACATTATTATACATTATACAGTTGGGAGAAATGTATTATGGGAGGTGCTGTAGGGGAAATGCAGATTGTTTAAATAATTAATAATTTACACCAATAACAAATTCTGTTACTTTCTGTTACTTGATGCTTGCAAACATACAGTGTACATTTAAAATGAAATTAAAACGAGGTCAAGAAAACAGGACAAAGAAAAACAAATGAAACAGGACCTGTTTTAGCTGAGTTTCCATGCATTCTGTAATATAAAATTATAATGCAATGTGTTAACAATTCATAATGCGTCACAGACGTTGCTAGAAAAAGAGCTGTGCATTTTCTTAAAAAAATTAATTATGCTTTTTGAATGGCTGTGACACTGTATTTTAAGCTTAATTAAAGTTTTGCTTTTTATTTATAAAGAATGTGTTGCTTTACTGAGGTCTGAGGGCATTATGTAAAAATGAATAGTAATTACATTATTCGTTGTAATTCTTGACAGTCTGCTTGACACTACCTAAAACCTAAAGGTTGAACATGGACAATTACGAAGAATAATATGTGAATGTAGTTTATTATTTAATGCACAATAGTGTGCCTAAAGTATTTATTTCACATGATCACAACTTTAATTGTAATTATTAGTCATTTAGTCAACTACCAGATCTCCAGTAAACCTTAAACACTTATTTGTGTTTCTGAAAATAGAGCCAATCATAAAAAGTGTTACCTGCAGTACTCGTCTAGTTTGCTACCGTTGCTATGGTGATGTGAACCCTTTCTTGGATGTGGGCTGGGTGAGAGAAAGAACTACTGGCCAGTCACAGAATCACAAGCAAGAGCTGTTGCTATACAGATGGGGAAGAACAACACCTCACCTTGTGTGCTTTTCCTGTCTGTTACTAACATGTTGTGACGCATTGGGTGTGGGTTGGACTGGATTAATTGGCAGCACTGGTGCTGTAGAGTTGGGTGGTATGGTGGAGCTCCACTCGGCCATCAGCACCAATAAGCACAGGCGCGGCGGAGTGATAGACTTATCCACCAGTGGTATGGGCAAATTAACTAGCCGCTTTTCCTGACGGTGTCTTGTACTGACTGCAGGTAGAGCGAGTAAGCCAGAAGGGCACGCTGGGTGATTACTGTCAGATGCTGTTACTACTGCTGCTTTGCCGAACCAAATTTCTTTTTGGGCAGTTGCCATGGAAATCGAGCCTTAGGAAAAGATAATAGATGGAATGTGTGTGTAAAGGGGGAACGATACATAGAGGTGATGGCAGATGAAGATGAATCTTTTTCATCTTACTGCATTGCATACGTTCATATCAATAATGCTGTTTAAAAGAAAAAAGTACTAATCAGTACCTTTCCTTGTAAGAGTGGAACTCTTATCTTTTTCACAATGAATATCTATCTTTCACTTGGACATCTGGTTATATTGTACCTGTAAAAAAAGGTCTAATGTATATAATTGGAATATTAATTTTTATAGTAATTTAAAGGTACATTTTATGCAATTTTCTTGGTAAAGGATTGAAAAGGGCTTAAGGGTACGACCCTAGGAACAAGGAATGATACACTTTAGTACCATTTTTTTTTAAAGTGTAGCATGTGAATTATGGGTATTCTTTACCTCCATGAAGGGCTATAGTCAAAACCACCGCTATCAAGTTACTAGCTGAGATGGCAGGGCAGGGGTGGCTCAGTGGTTAAGGTGTTGGGTTACTGACAAGAAGGTTGGGGGTTCAAGCCCCAGCACCACCAAGCTGCCACTGTTGGGCCCCTGAGCAAGGCCCTTAACCCCCAACTGCTCAGTTGTATAAATGGGATAAATGTAAGTCACTCTGGATAAGGGTGTCTGCCAAATGCCGTAAATGTCTGAGATCGAGTCAAGGCTGAGTCTTAAAGGGGTCGAAGTGATGTCAAGATTAAATCCAAATGAACATGAATCATTAAATCCTTTTCAGGGCCCAGGCTTTACATTAACTTGTAGGCTTCATTAGTACATTATGCCAATTATTAGGCTGTTTTGCAGAACAAGGAACGGCTTCTTGTCAAACACAAACTATTTTTACAAACTCATATTTAGTGAAACCAATGCCTGACACTAAGACAAGGCCAAGTCAATGCAGAAAGCATCCCAAGACTCAAGTCATATATCTCTACCTCCAAGTATATATTATTTGGCATGAACATATCACTGTTCTTTCAAGGGTTTCATCCTTAATCCATGAAGTTTTCAGACATGCACTAGATAGGGAGTAAGGTACAGGTTTGGACACAGAAGTGAGTCAGAGAAAACAGTTATAAACACTCTTTGATTTTTTTTTTCAAGGCCATGCAAAATAGTGAAGAGTCAAAGATGGCCATTAATTAATGACCACACTGTCAGTACTGAGACTTCAAAGTGGATGTGGCTCTGAAATAATAAACCCTAATAAAAAACTAGATGAAACCCAGCAAACATCCTGTGACTGTGCAACACCAGAATAGCTCTAATTATGGAGCTGAAGAGGAGTAGAATGTGTGAAAGTACAGGGACACATGCAGAGACGAACATGTAGGCACCTCTAATAACCTGGACTGCACAGGTGAAAGAAAAAATAAAGAGACAAAGCACAAACAAATGAGGTCAGAGGTATGAAGGCGAAGACATTAAAAAGACAGGGGGAGACGTCTTACTAACATTTAGGCTATAAATCTGGTTTTGTCTATCTTGATGATTAACATCCATAACCACATGTGTACATGGATTTCTTGGCCAATTTTTCCAATCGATTCTTGGTTTTGGTAAATTCCTTCCAGTTTCGTTTAAATCAGTTCCACAATTCTAACCAATTTCCCCATCCTTCCACTGAATATAATCACTCTTGTCAGGTGTCCTCTATTGTTCTGCCACACTGCTGATACTAAATGATAAAAATGACAGTGAAATGCGCATAGAGCACGCTGAGAAAAACACACGCTTTCCTGTTTGACTATTAGGATTCATTCATTTGACTCTTTTCCGAATTTGACTCATCCATGTTACACGGGCACTTTTTTTTCTCCTCAATATACACCTCTGTCCAGAAAATAATGAGAATGAAAGCTCCATAGGGCTTAAGAATGGAGATGATGGTTCAAGGTCAGTTAGAGTGGGATCTCAGATAAACAGTAGGACCCGTTTCAGTTGCATGCTAGCCTTGGCAGTACCCAGATGTTTGTTTTTGTGAAACCCTGCAAAAGCACCTCATCACTGGAACAATGCAAGCAAACTGGTCAGCTGATCAGAAGGAACATTGTCTGCTTCCCTGGCTGGGAGAGAATTTTTGGCTGAAAAAAAAAGCATTCCAGTCCTTCCACATCGACCCTATAGCCCTGACTTGGCCGTGTGTGATTTCTTCCTGTTCCCCCAAGATTAAAACATGTTTGAAAGGCCACTACTTCGGCACAGTAAAGAACATCCATAGAACTGAGAGGAATACTCCTAACACCCTTACAGTTGATGATTTCAAGCACTGCTACCAATGGCATTCACAAGGATCATATTTTGAAGGTTATTAATGTTGAATTACTAATATTCTCATTACTCTCTGGACAATGTAGTAGTCCTGAAAAAAATCATATCTCTGTAACATTAAGGCAGAATATTGGATTTCTTTCATATCCACATAGACTTATAGTTTCAGTGAATATAGAGTAGTATATGTTTACTCCCTTGATCTCATAGAAGCGGCTGTTTGGAATGACATGCGGCGAATACAAATGGTCCCGAAATGATGTTTTTACTCCAAACTCGAACTATAATTTGAACTCTGATGCTTGTTTAAAACCTGTTCATGCACTCCCTGATAATTTCCTAATGCTATTTATCAGACCCAGCTAGGACTGATGAAACAGAATGTGTTCCAGCTCACATTTAATATGGAGATTGAGGTTTGGGCGTGAGAGCAAATGAGGGCTGACCATCATCTCTTAATCACTTTAGCTGATGGTGGTGAAGGGGATAAATAATTTACTGTTGTTGGCCCTGTGTTTAACAGTCAGGTTGTGTAAATCCATCAGCACATATTTGTTAGGGAGACGATACACTGAGTAGTTTTTGTATTGGCAAGGTCTGTGCATCCTTTGAGAGAGAATTAAACAGTCTCAGGAACAGCGAGAGCAAGTCAAAGCTTTAATATTATACCAGGGAAAAAAGTGTCATTCACGACTGTGTGTTTTCTAAGGAGTCTGACAAGCCTTGACTAACAAAAGCATTGAAAAAAAGACACACTGCCATTAGTTGCATTGAAATGAAAAATAATGCACCTTTTCACCTTCAGCCTGACAGGTTTAAAACATTAGTTTATTACTGTTTTTTATGCTGGCTCATCAGAGAGCAGAAGGATTGTTTAAGGAGGCACCTGGCAAACCCGGTGACGCTGAGTGACAGGTTGAGGCTAATGTACGCCGTGAGTTTTGTAGGCCATCTTTATCTCGGCTTCATTACGCAAATTCAAACATGGCATGCTTAACATTTTCAGGACTTTTTTTCTGATTTGTGACAAGCAGACGCAGATTTTCAGTGTAGACTGGTTGTTTTGATATAAACGCACTACACGGCTAGGTACTGTACAATGTACATTATTAAAAAGAAGGCACCCTTTAAGAGAAAGTACACATGCAATACCCAAAGCTGATAAACAGCGTGTTTATCCGAGCCCGAAGCATCTTCACCAAGGGAGACGTAACACTAGGCTGCTTGAGGCCAAATTTACTCCCGCATTTACTCTCTAGCATGTGCCCCTAGCTCACACACACACTGAATCCACATAACTGCTGTCATAATCATTTTTCTACTGTGAAAGGGAAAAGGCAAAAATAAAAATTATTCTGATTTTTTTTATTTATTTTTTTTGCATGTGTGTGTGTGTATTGGATTCCTTTAGCTTTATCAGGTCACACCGCATGTGCTACAGGAGACTGAATAGCAGAAGCTGAAAGCCATGTGTTATCGAGCAGCACACACAAACAGGCTGTGTGCTGGAGCAGGTGCCCAGAGATGGATGTACACTAACCTCTAGCAAGCACTAAACAGCGTAGGCCAAACAAATATGCATGTAGCATGAAGTGATATCAATTTAACACAGGGATTCTTAGGAATAAAGTTCTAAAATGTTGTTATATGGTATATGGTAAATTTAGGAACCTGTGACTGGAGGTTTAAGCTGAAGTCTATATATCAGGCAGCTTCATTTATTTAGAAAACAGTTCTGCTTTAATACACTAATAACAACATAAAAATGTGTAATTCAGTTCAGTGAAGGCTAGAATTGATCTGGGATACTATGATATGCAATATTATGATTTGGGAATTGATTTGGGAATTGAAGATACTAATTGTTGCAGTTTTACAAAGTGGAATTTTTGCCCATTTTTGTTGTATAAAATATGTGAGCTGCTCAGCAGTCCATGGTCACTGTTTTCTGATTCTCAATAGGAGAAAGATCTGGACAGCAGGCAGGCCAGTCAAGCAAATGCACTCTATGTCTACGATTCCACGCTGTTGTAAAATTGTCCTGCTGAAATAGACATGGAGTACCTTGCAAAAGATGTTGTCTTAATGGCAGCATATGTCTCTCCAAAATACCAGTATAAGCCTCCGCATCAGTGGTAACTACACACAACACAAACATATTTACTGCTTTTTGTTGGCAACAGTCTGGATGGTCTTTTTCATCTTTGGCACATAAAATCCAGCATCCGTTTTGAAAACAAGCTGAAACATGAACTCGTGGACTCGTCCTACCACAGAACAAGTTTTTTCCATCCATCTCAGATGACTTTGGGCCGAGAGAACTCACCAGTGTTTCTGCACAAAATGAATATATGGCTTCCTCTTTGCATAATACAGTTTCAGGTTAAGTGACAATGATTTTCCAAAGTACTCCCAATCCCACGTGGCCCATGTCCATCACGGTTGCATGATGGTTTCTCAAACAATACCGGGCTTGACAGAGGGCTTGATGGTCACACACATTCAGCAGCGGTTCCCACCCTTGGCCTTTACGTACTGAGATTTCCCCTGACCCCATGATATTATGAACTGTAGATGGTGAAAGAGATAAATTCTTTGCAGTCTTGCACTGTGAAACGTTTGAACTGACTGACAATTCTCTTACAAATTTTGGAACAAAGTGGTGAACCAATCCCTGCTTACAAATACAAAGCCTTTGTTGGATGCTAATGCCAGTGTTACTTCTATAACCTTTTCAGTCTTATTTTGCCTCTGTCCCAACTTTTTTTTTTGAGTGTGTTGCAGGCAACCATTTATAAATTTGTTTATATGTAACAAATAGGATTATGGTTGTCATTGAAAACATTGAAAAATCTTTTCTTTGTCCTTTTGTCTGTTAAATAATGGGTCAAGTGAACGAACAAATTACAGATTTCAGTTTTTATTACAGTTTTTATCTTAGAAAGTGTCCCAACTTTGGGGTTTGTAATTTAATTAAATGAGAAACAAATGCAAAATAGTAATAAGAATAATTTCTTTCAAGAAATGGGTGGTCCTATGTCTCTCTGAGTCAGTGTGGATTGAAACGATGAGTGACATGGTAGTCCATTTGGTCTGTTGTTCTGTAAAAATGCTACATAGCTGAGGATTAAGATGCCCAGGTTAATAAAACAGGTAATAAACGATACACAACTATACTCGTTTAATGTTTTTGCAATTTTCACTGTATTATTACAACAAAAAAATAATATCATAAAAATGATATTAGTGACATTTAGATTACAACACTCATATAGTAGTGTGGTGAAATTAATGGACTTCATACCCTTTTCAACACAGAATATGAGCCTCTTACATTGCGACCTTGACGTTACATTAGCTTTGTCTCTTTTACTGCTGTGGCAATCAAGATTATAGCAGGTTGAAATAGCTGTCTCACTTCTATCTACTTTCCTCTCGGAGCAGGTCTGTCAGAGTGCCAGCTATCTTGAATCACAGGAAGATAAGCAGGAAGATCATTCGGTTACAGCTAAATGAGCATAATAGTAATAAATGTGGAACTACAAAACCTAAATAGGACCCGAATTTACTCAGGGGGTTGACCAATTGCAATTTTAAAATATCTTTGCTATTCTGCAAGATTTTATACATCAGTTATTGAGAGTCCCTGTCATGAATAATCCCGGACACGATGAAATATAGTAATCACAGGACCACACAGTCGATTATGTGCCTCGGCTAATGAATATTTTCTGCATATTTGTTTTGCCACAAGTAGACACCTTGTGTCTTGTATTGTAATTAAGTCTCATGCAGAGTCATGCAGCTCAGCAGCAACACTTCCGCTCTAGAGTGCACATGCATATTCATGTGGCTACTAAGTATTCATGAGCAAATGCCAGCCCAAACGCTGGCTGAGACATATTAGTGAAATATAGCCGGTATGTATTTGTTATTTGTTATTTTATTTCATTTTATTGCTGCAGTGGCGTGGGGAGTCGAAGTGATTCAGAGTCTGGCACCTTCTAGGAGCTGCTGTGAGCGAGCACGCAGTATGGCTGAGGGTTGACTGACAGTCGTAGCGGCACAGGCTGATTTCAGGCTTCAAGCGAGCCTTTCACTAGCCCGAGCAGAGATGAGAAAACATCAGACCTAATCATTGTTTTTTCAAGGCTAAAATAGTTCACTGGGGAATTTGGCTCCTCCCTTTTTTCACCTCCTTTTTCTACCAAGAACCTATAAAGCAGCCTTTGAACAGACTCCTTCAGTATACTTGTATCTTTTTTTTTTTTACAAGCAAACCATTAAAATAGGGATATTATTTATTTATTTATTTTGAACTTTCCATCCATCCATGCTTTAATCACTAGGTTGTGTGTGCATCTGTGCCCTATTCTTATTGTATCTCAATAACAAATGGTTGAATGATTGTAAGAATGTATATGAAATGATCATTTTAACAGGCAGGTGAGCTGATCAGATCAGACTATGGAATTGATCCAAACAGGGTCAAGGTCACAGCAGGGGCAAATGTCGAAAGCAGATTTTCTTCAAAAGTTTAAGTATATGTAATGGTATTTCAGGCAAGAAGGACTAGACTTGGTGGTGGTGGAGACATCCCTGTTTACACCCTTAGTATCAGGTTCTACTTGTCATTTATCTGAAGCATGTTAAGTTGATGATGATGATGATTTGTAGTTTCTAGTACTGTAACAAAATTAGATAATGGCAGAACTCCTGGTTCTGACCTTAGTTCAAGATTTATGGTCATTTTAATTAGTAATAGAATTCTAAGACAGATTCAATTCTAAGATTCTTGTTTGAAAATGACTGGACATTGAAATTGGTGGTTTTGCAGTGGCGTTATCAAAGTGGCTGGAAACAATCTGGCAACACAAGACGGCGTGTCTTGCTCGCACTGTATTGTTCATTGTACTTGTCAAAGTCGTCAATGGGACGGAGAAGGCTGCTTTGTGGAGCTGAATGTAACCGATTGAGAAAGACTCGGATTAGAGGTGCGCTTGATGAATGGTCCAAGGACGTGCTGCATGAAGAAGAATGGCAACACAACACAGACACACTTTGGTTGTGTCATTTCCTCCCAATAGCCAATGTCATAAACCTGAGTGCCCATCGAATAATGTGCTCTTTAATGAGGTGTAATTAGATAGGCCACTCACAGCAAATGCAATATTCTTTTTCTTTTTTTTATTCTTTCGTCAGTTTGAATTCCAGAGCAGACGGCTGAAGCTGAGCACTGCTTTTATGTTTAATGTATCTCTAAGGAATTGCTGCTTCATGGTTTGGAGTTCAGGAGCTGTGAGCAGTGCTTTATTCAGCTCTATTCGATTTCTCTACACTAATTCACTCCATGCAGGTTTGTTGCTATTTGATCATGGTCTATTCTAATAATGGCGGTGGTGTAAGACCGACAAGGTTATTAGAAAGCTGCAGTCAGACAGAGAGGAGTGAGGGAAGGAGAAAGAGGATGTGAAGCTGTCTTTATCACCCAGCTGAAGCCCGAATGGCCTCGGCCAGCTGAATGAGAGTGAGATTAAAGACAGACCGTTTCGAGGTGGCATTCAGTGTCTGAAAGCGGGCCACGGTGTTCACTGCATGCTGATGAAGCCTGCTGAATGGCTTTATGGACCTCAAACCAGCCTAAGGGTGATTACGGCTTCTCTGCTCCCAGATAAATCGCCAAAGCTTGGGGCGCCTGGCCTTCACTGAGAGGTGAAAAATGGGGCTTGCTTGCTCGCGAGAAGGGGTTTTAACCTGCAAAAACGCTACCCATTTAAAGCAAAGCCCAGCATTGTGATCCTCTGGGAGAGGAAGCACATTTAATTATGAGGATGTAACATCGTGGGGAGTGTAGAGGGGTTACGGAGAGCAGAAAGGGGCGGATGTTTGTTTTTCCCTCCCTTCCACCTCCTCCTTCCTCATCTCTCCTGTTGTAAGAAATGATCATTCATTGTCTGTTTCATGTCAACAGCCTGGTATAAATAACCTGTCTTATTAAATGGATGAGCCCTGAAAAGTGGATCCATTTCTGTATCATTTGTGTAAGTAAATTAATTGAAAGGAAGAAACAAGGTCATATAAGAAAATAGGTCGTAAACAATGAGATTTCCTTAAAACTGACTTAAAGCACACGACAGGCATGGCAGTGTGTTCACTGGATTTTACAGTGTTTGCATATTTCTGCTATATATGTACACACAGACAAGCCACACACGGTATAAAGAGAGTGAGTCTGAGAGAATTGTGTTAAAAAAAAAAATAAAAATAAAAAATCAAATCAGCTCTCTGGATGCACTCCATGAAAACACCAGAGCGCTCAGCCGAGTGAAACCAGGCCCCAAAAATACCTTAGAAAAGACAGCATCCTGACATTTTGAAACTAGGCCCAGTTTTTAATGAGCGATATTTCCAGACGATCGTTTCCATTCCAGAAACTGTGACAGAGGGCCGATGCATGTGCGACATGATAAACACAGACGGACGCATCTTGTGAACCCTGCATGCTGCTGATTTGCTTTTAGAGAAAATGCTTGTTCCACTAAACGCGGGACTTCTCATTTTTGCTGCGTTTTATCCCCATTTAGACATTGCCCTTTTGCACCTAATAGCTTGTTCTACCTATCAGCCTTGAGGTTGAAGGCTCATACATACTTCCACCGAAGCATTCAAAGACAGAGCATCATTTTGAACTGTTGCTTGAACGATGGTACAATGAGCAGTTCAAGGGCCCCTAGTTTGAGGTTTCCATCTGTGTGGGTTTCTTTCACGTTTTCTAGTTTCCCAGATCATTCCAGTAGGTGTACTGGCTATACTAAACTGCCCCTACAGCCATACATTGCTATCCTATCCAGGGTGTATTTCCATCTAAGTTTTTCCCTGGATAGGCTTTGGATCCATGAATAAATCAAGGAATGTACCCCTCTACATGAATCCGATTGTACAGGATTATGCTCCGTCTCAGCCTTTACTTTCCTCCAAGGGACGTCGTCTGGCATTACCGTATGCAAAAGGCAATCTCAGTCCAGGCTGTTCTTGTTTGTGGTTCCCTGATGGTAGTACAAGCCAGTGCTATCAGAACAAGGGTGCCCCTGTCTATCTTCAAGAATATCTAAAAGACTCTTTTCTGAGAGCACCTCCTCTCCTTACACCTCTAACATGCTTAACTCTCACTTACTGTGCACTACTTTTCTTGATCTCCTTGCACCTTGTCCTATTGATTAGATTTAGTACTTAATGCTGATTGCATGGTCACTTACTGTACTGAGTGTTGCTCCTCACTTTGGTTGGCTTTTTTCAGATAAAAGCACCTGCTAAATGAGTAAATGAATGTAGTGTTCTAGGGCAGCAGGACACATTTAGAGGAAGGCAGTAATAGGACTAATTGGGTAAGAGTAATACCATCCATCCCATCAGAACAGTAGAGGCAATTATGCTTTCTTTGCCTTGGACAAACACTGTTCTACTACTCGGAAGCCTGCACAGCTGTTTGATGCCAGAGCAGCACTAGTTTTATATTTTTTTCCTTTTCCTTCATCCCTGAGTAGTTTCCGTGAAAGCATTGGTACTATATCACTCAGCGCTGTTATCCATGTTCAGTGCGGTAGAGGTTTAGTTCCCATAAGACAAGACCTTCACAGTGAAATTGGAGAAACAAGGAGATGTGCTGTGCTGAGATGCCGAGGCTTCTATCGTTCTCTTCCTGATTGTGCTTATTAAAGCCTTCATTTAAAGCTACCCTGCTAGGTTAGAGCAAAGTGAAGGCTGTACAGTGTCCACTATTTCACTGTCTGGATCCACATTAGTGTTTGGATGCACAGTTTGTGACTGACTTTGTTTTCAGAATGTCTGTACTGTAATTCAGTTTGAAGAAAGGCACAAAGGTGGGCTACAGCTGCGAAACGTCCAGTAGCGGGTCTGTTACACTAACATGCAGTAGTATAGGCCCAAGTTAAAGAACTATTACATTTAAAGTAAATCTAAAGTGGGTGACACTGTGGCTCGGTGGGTAGCACTGTCGCCTCACAGCAAGAAGGTCCCGGGTTCGATCCCCGGGTGGAGCGGTCTGTGTAGAGTCTGCATGTCCTCCCTGTGTCCGCGTGGGTTTACTCCGGGTACTCTGGTTTCCTCCTACAGTCCAAAGACATGCACATTAGGTTGATTGGCGTTTCTAAAGTGGCCCTAGTGTGTGTGAGTGTGTGTGTGTGTGTGTGTGCCTGTCTAGGGTTGTTCCTGCCTTGCGCCCTATGCTGCCGGCTAGGCACCGGCTCCCCCGTGACCTGGAAAAAGAAATAAGCGGTCAAGTGAATGAATGAATAAATCTAAAGTGCATATAATATCATACCACAATGATGTATTGTTATATAGTATATGGCTAAATGTTTGTCTACACCTGACCATCATACATCATACTGCTTTTTGGAGATTCCAGATTTAGTCCCCTCCATATTCCTGACATGTTTCCGTTTACTTAATGCATACAGCATATTACTAATGCAGTACATTATTGATACCTAGAGCAGGACATTAATCACGACTGCTCATGAACTGCCATGCACAGCAAAGCAGCAAACTGGCATACGTGTTAGTTTTGATTGTTTAGTTTAATGCGGAACTGTCTGAATATATAGTGGAGTCACTTTGAAGGTAGCCTTTATTACCATTTTATCAAACTATGTTTAGGGTAAATGTGGAAATATAGCCACCATGTAAGGAAGGAATTTCTGTAAATTAAAATTCTGTTCCTGTATCAGTACACAGCTACACTAATATTATAAGATAATCATTTGCACAGTCTGAACTATTCTAAAACACATTATTTTATTGCTAAGGGCTGCAACTTGCACATGTTGTTTTTCCTGCCCTTTTATTAAGAAGAGAAACTCACCAGGCACCAGAGGAATGCTTCCCCCTCACATCCTGTACGTTTGAATTAGTGAAAAAAAAAAAAAAAAGATTTGCAAGCTTCAGCATCTAATAAGCATTTATACCCATTTCTGCCTGGCTTTTATTTTAAGTAGCATATCATTATTTTTCTTCCTTCACCTTTGCCTTCTTTTTTTTTCTTTCTGCTTTTCTGATGAATAGTGGATTTTACAGAGCAGCTTTACAGCTTTTAGTGGTACCAGTATAGAAATACTTTCCTCAAGAAAAATGCAACTATTCATGGTAATAAATGTGCTGTTAAAAGTTACAGTACAGTTTTAAATGATTCACTTAATTTACAGAAGAAATGCTTTAGTAACTTTAGTAACTTCAGTAAATGTAAAAGAAATCTGCCACAACGCATACAGATTATAGTTAGTGATTGTAAATGAAAGCTTTTTTCACAGTGAACCATAGAACGTAGGAAAAAAAACTGAGGCTAACTTATATGGCTTTATTAAATGTTGCAAATGTTAGCTAGCATGATGACACACACTCGCTCAGTTTAGTATCTGTTATATGCATTGTGCAGCAGTGCCCCCTGACTGCAAAACTATTCTTGCCGCTGCTTTATAATTTTAGAAATCGGCATAAAGTTGCAGTTACATGTCTCTTCAGAGGGCTTTTAATTTGAAGTGATGGATACAGGAAGATGACACATGCACTGACACCTGGCAGAGGAGAGACAACTGTTTCCCAATATCAAGGACATGCCCTTGGTAGAATGAGTCCTTCCAAGTCGAGCAGCACTGTTAATGTTCCTGCCTTTTATTCTTCTTGATTTTTTCATAACGTTGGCTTACGTTATGTTGTATTACCAACAGAAATGGAGCGTGGGTCAGGAATCAAACTATACAGTCACTAATTACTCAGTCAGTCAGTCATTTTCTGTACCGCTTATTCCCAGTTACGGGGTCACGGGGGAACCAGTGCCCAGCTGGCAACTCTGAGTGCAAGGGCAGGAACCAAGCCTAGACAGGGCGCTAATCCATCGTAGGGCTCATACACACACACATTCACACTCGCATTCACACACTAAGGGCCA
>JAOTRJ010000016.1:5933745-5945844 GCA_028564905.1 Leptodoras praelongus
TTAAATAACATTTCAACCTTATATGAACTTATAAGGCCTTATGTCTTGATTTTAGTATTTTGAATTTTACTTTACTCATTTAAAACAATGTGTGTGTTGAATGGCTTTCACTGTCCCCTGGTTCACCCTACAAATAATACATTTAAAAGAATAATATATTATTGCAAACTCTTTATACTGCATGTGTTATACTGAGAGAACATGTAGACATTTGTAGAGAGAACATCTTTTAGGAAATGATATATACACACACATTCATTTTGACACTTTTATTATGGTGCGTTGCCTGTTGGGGTTTTATTGGCTTGTTTTAGTGGAGACATATCATTAAATGTTGTCACAATATAAGCTGTACGCATAACAAAACTACCAGTGTTTCGCTTATCAAAAAAACAAAGTTATCCTTTGATGTCAAACAGAATTTTGTTTTGCTCCCGATTTTGGTCAATTGGAAATACGGCTATGATTGGAGAGACAAGACGAGTGACAAGGGAACCAGACTCGTGGTTTTTCAGCAATCTGTATGTTGTAAGCCTAATCTGTAATTTGATTTTGCACATAGCTGTCTATTCATGTCCATTATTAACAGATCAGACTGCATTTTCTTCAGGTCTTTCAGTCATATCCTCTCATGAGTACTGTGCATTGACACATCAGTAGTTATAACTGAGGTGAATATGCAGGGTATTGAGGTATGAGTTTACATTTCAAGGAAAATGGCAGAAAGAAAGAAAGAAAGAAAGAAGCCTGACCTTTACAAATTAATAATGTTAGCTTTAACAATGTTACAAAAGAAAGACTCTGGATGATAAAAATGCTATGTGAAGTGCTGTATGAAAAGCAACTCCTATATTCTTCCACTAAAAATAAGAAATAAAGATTTTTAATAGACCTCTTTTATCCATTACACACTCACTAAGCAAGTTATACTGCATTTTTTTTAATCCCCAATCCCAAATCTTTTGTGGTTAGTTTCTATACAGAGGATCTGATGCTGTTAGAGCTTCACCACTGTGATTGCTGAATATTATATTGTACACATTATTATATAAAATTTTTAGACCATAACCCCTTAAAACTCAAATGATCACCCCCACCTGGTCATATGGAGCCAGCAGAAATTTACCAGATAATCTTCATTTGCATCTTTAGTAATATATCTTATCATGTATTATAGATTTCTCGTAAAAAAAAAAAAAAAATCAACCTGTGTATTTGGTGATATTTGGTCCAGGAAAATGCATATTAAAATATAATGGATAGTAACTGATATATAATTGCAATCATCACACGTCACACATTTAAACATATAACTACCTTTTTATAGACACAAGTTGCAGCTTTCTGCTTGCAGTCCCAGATTGAGGCTAATAAAAGATTCAAAATAAAAATGGCTTCTGACTAGCAGTAGACCTGCTAACAGATAGTGGATTTTAGGGTCAGGAGATTAACCTGAGAGCTGTGATGTAGCCTTATTCAGGCTGTATGCTTGATCTGGTAACATTCACCCTTTTAACCATTTTACTTCAGAGCAAAGAAATTACCTTTGTTTAATCTTCCTGATGACAGCTAGGGATTGACACAGAACACTCTTTAGAACATAAAACAGAACCCTGTAAGGGAATGGCAAAAGAAGGTTAATCACAGTGCATGCCTTAATGCAAGAATTGACCCTTCGTGTAGAAGGATGTGTAAGTTCAACTTTCAATAATAATCCATCGTTTCATTGCCTGCTCACTGCATATAGAGTTCATTCGCTGGCCGAATTAAAGCCTGCGTCTATCACGTTGAATAATTACCCTATCTGCATTTGTTTGAATGTCACTTTTGACATCTTTGATTTTTTGATTCTCCGTGCCTGTCATCAAAGCTCACGAATGCAAATCGAGCCAGTATCAGTAAAGCGTTCAAGAAGCATTCGCCTAGTGATCTGTTCATGATTCTATACAGAGCCAATGAAAACGTGCAAAGTTCTCACATCTCTTCAGACTGAAAGGATCCTAGTGGTGTTGGCCAGTGAGCTATAGACACGCATACTGTGTGAAACGCAGGAGACTTGCCCCTGGTTAGACTGCCATGCCATAGCAACATGAATATCATACAGGAATCTTCATTTTCAGCCATACCATCAGCAGACCGAGTAAGGCCATTCCCTTCTGTTCATATGCTTACGAATTATTTGGTTATATCTATCCTGCTCTTCAATTCAAGTTTAGATTAGTTAGCTGTTATACATCTCTTTTAAAGATTAGTTCTCATCACTGTTCATAAGCCATTCCTTTGTTCTGTTTGTTTGGGCTAATTCACTTACAATAGCTGTTCCTGTGTTTATCATTCAACATTTCTGTTAATTTCCCTCTGTCTCTACTTTCTTTCATTAGTCACTCCTTTCGATTTAGTTTCGATTTAATACAATTGTACATTTATTGTATAACTTGGGTTTGGAGTACGTTTTGAATCCATTGAAGGAATCCCTGACATATCTAGAGCCATGAGTTCAGATTTGAGATTTTGAAATTGACATCTATAGTAATAATAATAATAATAATAATAATAATAATAATAAATAAAATTATTAAGAGAACATTTTTTTCCTCTGAAAAGAGGTGGTGCCCTGAAAGAAATCTTTCTCCTTAAACCACTACACTTATGATTTGAAAGCTGTGTTACATTTGCTTCATACTGCAAGAGTTGTCCATGTCTGAGAAATTACTTGACAAAAAATGTTAAATATCTTATTTTCTATAATATGTAAGACAAAAGAGAGAAGGAACCCAATGTGTTACAGAGATGAGAAGTTGGTTTTGCAGTTTATCAGTAGAGAAAATGACCATGGGAAGATAAATATTCTGTGTGGTAAATGTTCTGTGCCATTCAAGAGCTGCTCATTTATTTTTAATTAGTGAAATCACCCATGCCTGTTGCCTGGGTAATGCAGGACTTGCTAAATTAGTGTTCTCTGGTGCATGCGTGTTAACAATTATATGTGCAAATTTCATCCAATTCAAAAATAATTCCAAATATCTGAGATGCTTTTCTGTTCACCAGGGTTGTTAAGAAGTGGTTGTCTGGGTAGCTTGCAGAATGTTTTCTGTAACATTATGGGTCACATCTGTAGACATCTTTTCCCATTCTGATGGTTGATGTGAATATTACCTGATGCTCGTGACACATATGCATGATTTTATGCATTGCACGCTGCCACGTGATTGGCTGACAGCATAACTGCATGAATGACCAGGGTTAGAGTTGTTCCTAAGAAAGTGATTTATATATACTGTGTGTGCGTGTGTGTGTAAAATATAAAAGTACACCACAGCCTATGGTGTGCATTGAAAACAAGAAGATTAGGCCCTTTCTTGCGAGTTTCATTTTCATTGATTGATCTTTAGTAACCTGTTTATGCTGGTCAGGCCACCATGCGCACACATTCACACCTAGGGGCAATTTATGTTAGCCAGTCCATTTCCCGGAGCTGTGAGACAGCAAAGCCCCCTCCTGTTAGAGATATTATTCTCTATAATACAAAGAAAAAATATAAAGGGAATAGGCAATATTTCAGAATATCAGTTGAGGTTGAAAATGTCTGTTACCAGAAAATGTTTTCTAGTTCGAGAGCTGCTCATTTATTTTTAATTAGCAAAAAAAAAAAAAAAACAATGTACAGACTGTTGCCTGGATAATGCAGGAGTTGCTAAATTAGCGTTCTCCGATGCATGCATGTTAACTATTATATCTGTACACAGTGTGCTCAATTTAAAGATAATCGAAAATTATAAAACATTTACTCATCTATTTAGGAAAAGTACACCATTTCCCGTGGCATTGAAAAGAAGAAAAGCTTAATGTTTATTGTATTCATCTTTTTCCAACTTGGCATTTGAATGCGATGAGTGGGAGACACTCTTTACTACATGGGTGACACAGTGGTGCAGTGGGTAGCGCTCTCACCTCACAGCAATAAGGGTCATGGATGCGTGTGAAATCTACTGGCGTCTGAGGTTCCTGGTTCAAGTCCACCCTTCTCTACTTTGGGGCAGTCATGGTCTTGTGGTTAGGGTGTCTGCCCCGTGATTGGAAGGTCCCGGGTTCGATTCCCGTGACTGACAGGACTTGGCTGAAGTGCCCTTAAGCAAGGGCTCTGTGGCTAGGGCTGCCCACCTCTCCAGGCATGTGTGTTCACTGCCCCCTAGTGTGTGTTCACTAGTGTGTCTCACTGCACGGGTGGCTTAAATGCGGAGGTCCAATTTCACTGTGTGCAAGCATGTCTGAAAAATGTCTGACTATCATGAATGCATCTACTGTCTATAAAACTTGACATTAAACTCCTAACAAAAACTTTAAATGCACCTTGTTGATGCCTTAATGAGACTGGATTACCAGTTTGAATTGCAGCATTTTTTCACTGTTTAGCTAGGTGAATCTGCAGTGTGAAAATGAGATAAAAAATACATATAATTTACTGCACAGAGTAAACCCAATGGACCCATACCAACCAGAGACATTAAGGGACATCCGTTCTGTCTTGGCGTGGCCCAGTGTAATTGGGACCTACTGTCTTTACTATGTCCTCAACAAAAATCAATCTGAGTAAAAGCTAGACATCACACAAACATTTTCTTCATGTCCTATAAATGTCTTTGTGCTCACTGGGAATGTCTCTGTTGTCATTGTGCTTTCTGTGTGACATTCAGGAGTGCATTAGATGGGACAAGAAAGCGAGGCAGCGCGTAGCCAAGCCTTGTCACGTGAATACACGAAAGTTCACTAGACGTGATCAATGTTAACAGCCGATACTGTGTGTTCCTGCTGCCATACGCAGCACACTGTAGATTGTTTATTGTAAGAAGCCTTTTCTTTTCAGACAAGTGCTTACTAAAGTGTGTGTGTGTGTATGTGTGTGTGTGTCTACACGGTTGATAACCTCCCTCTTGTCTTGCTCCACAGCCCGTATCGTGAGGACCAAGCAGTGGTGTGACATGGTGCCATGTCTGGACGATGAAGGCTGTGACCTTTTGGTAAACAGATCAGGCTGGACTTGCACACAGCCTGGTGGCCGGGTCAAAACTACCACGGTGAGTCTCCTTCATCACACCGCATCCCTCTATAGTTTTTTTTTTCTTTTTTTCTGTAGGGGTAAGAATAATAAAACAATAGCTAGTTTGCTAAAAAAAAAGAGTTTTTCCTAACCCATTATGATGACATTTCTTTGGAAATTCCAACCAGCTATTCAATAGATATAATAGCCTAATTAATCTAACATAATTAAATGAATCTCCCAAGATAACACAGTAAAGTCAAATTTACAGTTTTATTAATTTACGACATCTGAAACAAGTTACACTTTAGTTATCCTATTATTAAGGACAGTAATGTATGTAATTAAATAATAAAAATGTAATTAAATATTATTAGAGATTATAAACTCAGCTATATAGTCCTATAGTTCTGTTTCTGACATGTTTTTTACAGGTTATCAGTTTTTCTTTCTCTTTTTCAAGGATAAGAAATCATCATAAATATGAATTCAATATACGTCATTAATATTATACTGTATTTTAATAACAAAAGCAAAGTTTATTACTTATGCATTCCCCAAGACTCTAAACTGAAATAGATTGATTCATTACAGACTTTTATTGTTTCTTTTTTTTGCTTTAACAGAAACACATTTCTATATAATATAATGTTATAATATATATGATAACTAAATATAATTAATGCTGCAAGATTGTGCAACATATTTGACAGATTAAACCTTGGTTATCATTCTTTCTTTCGTTCCTTTTTAAGGATGAGCTTATTAAGTCATCAGTAGCACTAATAAAACATTATTACATGACAGGAATCCAAAGAGAAGCGGAAGTTTTGGCCTTTTTCCCCGTGATCCCAGAACTGCATCCCCACTTGAATGGCCTCAGGATACATTTTTAGTTTAAAAAGTATATTGGCATGTGTGTCTTTTCTAAACTCTGTAACTGATGGAATGTCTTTGCTTAGTAACACCAAACTTGGACTTTCTTCTAATTAGTTGTAATTGCATAAGACCACTCAGCATTAATGATGGGAGCAGATGGATGATCACGGATGGTATGTGTGCAAGTAGAAGTGAGACAGGACTAGAGAGAGAGAGGTGAAGCTCTAGAGTGGCTGTCTGTACTGTCATCTACAATTAAGAAGTTTAATTTGTGCTCATTCGTTCTGCTCATTTGCATCTCTCCCGGTCGTTTAATGTCAGCCAGTGAACTTTACCAAACTGAGGGATTAAGGAGCTTAGCCATCACATTTTATTTATCTGCTGGCTACTTGTTTACCATTAGTCTTTCATAGCACAGGAAAAGAAAAGGGAGGCAGAAAGAGGTAGACAGGCAAATGTAAATAAGGAGGCAGAAATAATGTCATATCGTATTCTGACAGAAGTATGAGTTTATACCATGGTAAGGTAATGTGAGGTATTTATATTTAATAAACTTAATGCTATAGCGATATGGGAGGGGGATGTGTGCTATTTCTGGGTGCAGTGTGTCTCTGGAAATATTTTCAGAATAGGGTTATGTCTCTACAGGGGGGATTTATTTCTACATTGTTTTGATAAAGCACTGAAGGTTAAGAGTGATCCTGTTACCTCTGCACTCAGAAATACGGTCTTTAAATGGCTGATTTCAGTTATATTGGCTTTGGTATCATTTATTAAAGCAGTGTTTAAGTTGCAGTCTAAAATTTGTGTCTAATCTAATCTAACTGGACCTAAAAATGTCCAGTTACATAAAATTCTTTGAGAGCATAATCTGGACATAATTAAATACCCATAACAGTTAACTTTTAGATTATAGTCAACCCTAACAGCGCTTTACATTACTAATTTTGAATAACGTCAAAAATGAACAGATCGGACACATCTGTTCTGTTACTCGGTAAGGTGAGTTGGAATACTTTGTCAGCCAGCTGATTGCTGCAGATCTAGATATTTTTTAATATTAATATACTATACTAATATGTGAATAGCATTACCTAAGCTTAAACATATTATATTGGCTTAACGAAATCTAAATCTATCATATCCAATAATAACGTATTTTAATAGCTCTTTCCTAATGAGAAGCTCTGATTTTGGTGAACAGAGAGTACCTTTTCAGACTCGGGCACCAGATGGGCTGGTTAGAGTGTTTCATAAACTGCTGTTCTCTTGGGATTTTTCAAACACAAGAGTCTGTAGAGTATAGACAGGAAGGTGTGAACAGCAGTGAGTGAGGGACAGTTCTGTGGATAGAAATGTCTTGTTGTTTCGAGAGGTCCAGCTAGTTCGAGCTGCCTGGAAGGATATAGCAAGTCATATATAATAATTATTTACAGAAGAAGATTACAGAAGAGTATCAGAACATGCACGAACCTTGAGGTGGCTGGGCTACAACAGCAGAAGACCACGCGAGGATCCATTCCTGTCAGCCAAGAACAGGAATCTGAGGCTATCAGTGGCACAGACTCACATTTACATATGAGTTACACGTTAGTTTTCCTGTTATTAAGGACAGTAATAATGTACTTAAATAATAAAAATATAATTAAATATTATTTGTGATTATAAACTCAGCTATATATCCTAGTTCTATTTCAATTTTTTTTACAGGTTATCAGTTTTTCTTTCTCTTTTTCAAAGACAAGAAATGATCATAAATATGAATTCAATACACGTCATTAATATTATACTGTATTTTAATAACAAAAGCAAAGTTTATTACTTATGCATTCCCCAAGACTCTAAACCGAAATATATTGATTCATTACGGACGTTTTTCACAGGATAAACATTTATTGTTTCTTTTTCTTTTTTTGCTGTTGTTGTCTTGTTTTGCTTTAACAGCAACACATTTATATATAATATAATGTTATAATATATATGATAACTAAATATAATTAGATTAAACATCGGTTATCATTCTTTCTTTTGTTCCTTTTTAAGGATGGGCTTATTAAGTCATCAGTAGCACTAATAAAACAGTATCACATGACAGTAATCCATAGAGAGGAAGTTTTGGCCTTTTTTCCCCTCCATCTCAGTGTTCAATGTTCAGTGCATTCTGAGATGCGTTTCTTCTCACCACAGTTGTAAAGACTGATTACTTGAGTTACTGTAGACTGTATGTCAGTTCAAGCCAGTTTGGTCATTCTACTCTGATCTCTCTCATCAAGATGTTTCTCATCAAGCCTGCAGTGTGTGTGTTTTTCACATTCTCTATCATGTAAACTCTAGAGACTATTATATGTGAAAATCACAGAAGAGTATTCTGGAAATACTCAAAACCCTTTTAGGACCAACAACAATGCCACGATTACAGTCAGAGAGATCACGTTTTTTTCCCAATTATGATGTTTGATGTGAACATTAACTTAAAGTTGCTACCATTACAGTATATAATCTCCACGGTTATAAAGAGAGATTATGTGAGTTACTTTAGACCAGTCTGGTTATTCCTGTCTAATCCGTTTTATCAGATCATTCAGTCTATAAACATTGCACTCACAGAATATTTTGTTTTTCACACCATTCTGTGAAGACTTTAGAGAAAGATGTGTGTGAAATTCCCAGGACATCAGCAGTTTATGGAATACTCAAACCACTCACACCCACTATATGCATTGTGCTGCTGCCACATGATTGGCTGATTGGATAAGGACATAAATGAGCAGGTGTGGAGGTGTTTCTGTTCAATTGACTAATGAATGTAATTAAATACATCACCTTTGCTACACTGTTTACACACCAAGTCTGTATTTTTTTATTTTTTTTTAGTCCATCATCCGTCAGTACGCACAGACACCTTGCGCACTGGGTCCAATTTGTTATATTATTCTATTCATCTATCTACTATTCAAATTTCACAGTGCTAGATGAAATAGAGAGTCATCAAGCAGTGGGGTAGGTTTGTTTGGTCCTCTAACTTCATGAAAGTAGAAAAAGAAAATATTGGGGCCATGTTTTCTTCATTGCTTGAACAAAATACAAAATAAGGCAAATGAATTGCTATTATTTAGCTGCCTAGAGCATAGTCCTTACTCTTTACCTCCCACCAAGCTGTTCTGCAATCATCTGCTACAATCTACATTCTGTATCTCTGTATTCAAACAGCTTCAGGAGGTGCATTTTAGGTGATAATGCTTGCACAGTGTCCAGTGGCTCTGAGTGGTCAAACTGTAAGGGAAATATTTTTATTCCTTTTCATGTCTTTATTAAAAATCTTCATTATAGTGTCAGTAAGTACCACTAAGGCCTGCAGTTTCCTGAGAATAGATTTGTACAAGGTCAGAGTAGTCTGGGAACTAACCCTCAGAGTTGTAATCTGATGGCAGATGGCAGATGTTTCCCTGTCTGTCTGTTTTGAGAAGTACAGAGTCAGACAAAACAAACTCTGTAAGCAGTATCTCCTTGAGCTTTACACTTGTGTGTGTGTGTGTGCAGAAAAACACATTAGCAGGGAGTGTTCCTTTGCATCAAAAAAACTGGTATGTGTAACTGTCCCTTCATCTCCCACAGCCATGCTAATGCTGCTGGCCGATTCATGCAAAGAATTTTTCAATAAAGAACTTCATACTTTTCATCTTAAGCTCTGACTCAGACAATTTATTTTAAGCAAACAGATTTTATCCACCACACAAACAACTCTAAAGGCTTTTGAGAGGTGCAAGAAAATGCAGAAAATGTTCCGAAAATGGTGCCGATGGAAGAAGGTTTCAGAGTTCGCGTGTAAACGATCGACACCAGGTGAGGTCATGTTTATTTCTAAACACGCAGCAGTTTCGATGAAATATCTGGATGGTACGGATATGGATATGGATACGGATATGGTGTGTAAATGCCTTTATTTTCTTTGAAAATAAATTTCTTTGTTATGCAAAGTACTGCCAAAAACCCTTATAGGGTTTATTACATGCTGTTTCATCTGTAGACAACACACATTAAAACCTCCTAAAACATGGAGTGTGTATGATTCCCTGAAGTCCATTAACATGCCCTCTTACCATGGGCATGGGCTCTTACCAAGCGTTTAATTGATCAGGATTATAGAATGAGATATGTTTTAAAAGGGCCCCTAAGTACGGTCTTAAGTTAACTTAAGTTAAGTGGCACAACGATAACGCGTTTGCCCTATCATCCGGAGATCGCTAGTTCGAATCCGGGTGATGCTATAGCTGCCCGTAGCCGGGAGCTCAGAGAGCAAGATTGGCTGTGCTCTTGCCCGTGGGAGGGGCTGCATACGTTCTTCCTCATGTCAATCAGTGCGACACTGTCCAATCACGGCCGTCTGTGAGCTCATGCATACAAGAGGTGGGCGGGAGCGCTTTCCTCTGAGTGCGTTAACCGCTCCCGAAAGATGCATGAGCTGCAGTTCGAAAAGAGGAAGCTTGCGTCACGTGTTTCGGAGGAAGCATGTGATGGCTTCGCCTTCCCTGACTGGCAGTTTTTTTGAGGAATTGGAGATGACTAAATTAGGGAGAAAAATTGGGGGAAAATAAAAAAATAAATACATAAAAACTTAACGCTCAAGTCATCACGAGTTTGGTGTTTGAATTACACATATCACGACTATTTTGAGTAAGCAATTTTCATTAAACCCTAGTCACCACCACCCAGTCCAAGAGAGCTCAATTAAATGTGAACTCTCTTCTGTCTCCCTTGCTACTCGTATCAGTGTTAGCCAATCGTGGGCATTTGTGAGCTCGCATATCAAGAATAAGACTGTTAACGCTTTGATTTGTTATTCTTGGCTGGGGTATGTCTGAGTAAGCGAAAGGGAAAGAGAGAGTGTGTAAGTGTGTATGTATAGTTTGTCAGGGTGTCTGTTTCTTGGCACAGATCCATTTTAGATTCCCTTGTTTCCTTTGCTCGGGACAAAGTGGAAGCAGCTGCCAGAGAGGAACATTACTGCCTAATCCATGCCAAGTTTTAATAGACAGGTTGGAGTAGGACAGACTCAGGGATACTGCAGTAACAAGTTCGACTCTCTCAGAATGAGCTCAATTACATAATATTACACCATGCTTTGTAATGTAGCAGATCTAATACAAAGTGTTATATTTCACTTGAGAGAGAGAGGGTGAGAAAGAGAACAAGGGTGGTTGCTATTTCCAGCTAAATTACTGCTGGTAATAAACCCCAGCTGAAGCTTGATGCTAGATAAGAATAAACACTCATTAAAATGATCGTATTTGTGTTTTGCTCCTCTGTGGAGAATAAAGTAGTTAATATCTAAACGAACAATTAAATTCCACCATTCTCCTAGAACAGGAATTAGCAACCTGGTGGACTGTGGTGTAGATGCAGACCCAGCAAAGCATTTCCTTCCGGGCCAAAACAACACTGCGACAGCTAATGCGTGTCCTTACCAAAAGAAAAAGAATAAATCTTACTCATCTTTTGACCAGTTGTTCATTATGCTACCTTTTACATCAAGAGGTGTACAGGAAGTTTGCATTAATTCAAAGATTTATTTATTAAGATCAATGAACTATTCCTGTGCACATGTACAAAATGGATCATCTCATCACATACGTGGCAATTCAACAGCAATCGGTTGTTAGCTCTGTGGAATTCTGCACAAGCGCTGCCCATGTTTTTGGTTTAGCTTAGAGCAGCAGTGTCCAGTCTTATCCACAAAGGGCCGGTGTGGGTGCAGGTTTTCTTTCCAACCAAGCAGAAGCCGCACCCTACTGAAAGTCAAGATCCACTGATTAGATCCGGTGATAAAAAACAGGTGGAATGAGTTGTGGCTCCTGCTTGACTGGAAGGAAAACCTGCACCCACACTGGCCCTTTGTGGACAAGATTGGACACCGCTGGCATAGAGACTATTAGGCTAATCAACATTTCGATCATGTTACTGATAAATTTGTGATATAAAACTGAAATAAAACAGCACTAGTGCCATAAACACTTGAATCTTTTACTGTTTTCTTCAGAAAGTTAACTCAGGAGAGCAGGGCGGAGCACGGCGAGGATTCCCAGGATGTCACGTGCCTCATTACAACTTGTACAGTACAGGCCAAAAGTTTGGACACACCTTCTCATTCAATGCGTTTTCTTTATTTTCATGACTATTTACAT
>JAOTRJ010000016.1:6235768-6254458 GCA_028564905.1 Leptodoras praelongus
CCTATTTTATTTTATTCTACATCTATTTGCATATTATATTTTTTTTATATTCCTTATTTAGTTCTATATTTCTATTTCTTGTTGCTATTGCCTGTCTTTTTTGTTGTCTTTACCTTATTTTTATTTTAATTTACTTTATTATAATATATTTTACTATCCATCTGAAAGCCTTCACATTCCCCTACCAGAATTCAGCAAACATATAGGTAGCTTTCTGATTTGTACATATATCAGCTTATTTCAAACCAAACAAACACCACGTTCTGTACAATGAAAGTTTAATTGACATGATCTTGTAAAAAAATATCATTTCTACTGGGTTTCATACAACTTTTACTAGCGAGAGAGAGAATATCTAACACCAGGCTACAAAGCCAGTGATAGGTACACCTCAATCCCATCTTAATTCCTCAAAACACTTTCATAGGGGAAATTACATCGAACCAAGAACATCAATAGACTTTTGATTTTTAATGACGAGAAGTTAAATAACATTCATCGCTCTTTCAATTTAAGTAAACCTTGTTTTTATTCCTTTTTACATCGACAACAGCTTCAGTGCATCCACCATCTCTTGTCCAAATGTAAAAAAAATGACAACAGGAATGCAAACAATAGGCCATATAAAGATATGCAAAGTTAGGGATTTAAGCATGACAATAAATAAAAAAAATAAATAGCCACAGAGTGTGGAATGTCTACATGTTACAAATAAATTAAATGCAAAGAAGAAAACTGTACAAAAAAAATACTGTACAAGTTTATCTTTAAAAAAAAAAAAAAAAAAAAAAAAAGAAGAGGAAAAAAAAAGGGATTCATGAATATTGCATTGATTGTGCATTTTCACACCCCAGGTCCCCCCAAAACCCAGGAGACAGACTAATGTAGTTTCAGCAGTGGGATGAGGAGCAGAAGAGTAAGCTGAGGGGAGGGATCAGTCCAGACCCTCAGAAGGTACAGCGGTTATACCAAATCTCTATACACATTCAGAGAAAGAAAAAAAGAACAGTTTTTCTAGACATATAGGCTAAAATGTGACTGAGCAGCGTTAGAAAGAGACGCAGTGAGTGTGTGCGTTTCAAGTATTTCTATCGGTCATCCCCTCCCCACTGTAAAGCCCTTGAACTGGCTGGAGGTTTATGTGCAATGGACGATCACCAAACACCACGCAACCTCAGAGCCAGTTCAAGGGAAACTTTCAAACAAAACGACAAAAGCAACAATGAAAGCCCCAAAACAGCAGCTTTCAAAAAGGCACTCCAAATTAAAAATTAAAACATTTAAATAAAAAAGTTGTCCAAGCTCTATGAGAGCAGCCACATCTGTGTAAGAGGCTTGCCAGATGCATAAACCAGCCTTGTAACAATAAAATAATAATAATAATAATAATAATAATAATGTGCTGGTAAGTCCACCCAAACATCAAATGTTCCCCATCAGGAAACAAATTTTATGAATTGTAAAAAAATAATAATAAAATAAAAAGATTGAAAGGAAGAGCAAACTGTAATAAATTATGATTCCCTACAAAAGAAAAAAAAGGGAATCTACAAGCCTGACAAGGCAGGGATGCAGATTAAGTGTCCGTTGAGTCCCAGCTCTTTTTCAGAGCAAGACGTTCTTTCTTTCAGAGACTTTCCTTGCTGGAGCTCATGCTGGAACTGTCTGTACTGATGGTACGTAGCCGGATGTCGCCCTCCTCCGCCTTAGATGCTTCAGCATGGCGCATCCATGGGTGCTCAAAGATTTGCTCCAGAGTTGGTCTGTCTGATGGCCTCAGGGACAAACACCACTTCAGCAACTGCTGGCATTCTGTTGGAACACACAGCAAGAGATGGATTAGCATCTTGCTGCTAGGAGTTCAAAACCGGATGACCACAACCACACCCAGTGTACTACACAGTGATTAATAAAATATCCAAGGCACAATGTACTGCAGCCTAGGGGATGCTAAGCATGCACAATACACTTTGCAGTTTGTAGGGAATAGGGAGTACGACACAGGATATGTGGCAGTGAGACTTATTTTTATTTTGTCATGCAATGCTTATAAAAGGACCTGAAAACACTAAGCATTACTATCCCAAAGAACTCCTGCACAGACCTGCTGAGATTCTCCGTCTGAAATAGAGTCGACCTCTGAGGATCTCCTCGTCCTGCTCAAAGGGAATGTCTCCACACACCATGTCATACAACAGCACCCCTAGCGACCAGACGGTGGCTGAGCGGCCATGGTATCTATGGAAACGTATCCACTCCGGCGGGCTGTACACTCTCGTACCTGTGAGACACATTGAGAAATAAGTGATACGTTAGCCATAAGGACAGAACACAAACACAGAGATGCATTAGTGGCTACGAGCACTCCTCCCTCCCTCCCTCCCTCCCTCCTTCACCCTGGGTCGGCTTTGCTGTTGAGCCAGAGCGCCATGAAGATTGTAAAGGGCACTTGGAATACAAAGGAGGAGGGGAAAAAAAAAAAGAAAACAGTGCTTGAGGGGGGAGCCTGAAAGCCACATCACTCATAAGTCAGCTGTCTAGTGCTGTAAAGGGCCAAAAGTCCCGCCCTCTCCCAAAGGGCAGGAGTGTCTTGGAGACAAAACGAAGACTGAAATAGCAACGTGAGCCGTCACGGGACCTGTGCTCTCAGGTTTCACAACACACATCTGTTACGTGGCAGCCGATCTGTTTACACCCAGGCATGAAGCAAAAAGCTTCACCTAAAGCTTTGAAATGTTGGCAATCTTAATTTAAGGATTTGATTTCATGTTTACTAGGAGGGCAGAGTCAGTACATGCCAAACCATTTCATAGCAACAGAAAACGTCATGAAATATAATGAGTGTATCAGAGCAGAAACAGCGATCTGTATTTGTAACACAGCATGGGAAAACCCCACACTTCAAACAAATACAAAAACGACTGCATGAGAAATCCCCGTGATAGATCAAACAACCACAGCCATTCTTATGAAGAAGCACAAAACACATCAATCACCTAAAACACGTTTGGGCATACCGTCAAAATCCGTGTACACCGTGTCCTTGAGGACAGCCCCCGAGCCGAAGTCGATCAGCTTGAGTTCTCCGGTGCGCAGGTCCACCAGCAGGTTCTCATCTTTGATGTCTCTGTGCACAACGCCGCAGCTGTAGCAGTGCCGAACAGCCTCCAGTACTTGGCGGAAAAAGCCTCGCGCTGTGCCCTCGTCCAGGGCGCCCTTCTCTGTGATGAAGTCAAACAAGTCTTTGACCAGCTCCGGTCTCTCCATTATGATCAGCCAGCCATCTGGCCTCTCGTACCAGTCCAACAGCTTTATGACTCCTCGAAAGTTGGAGCCTACTTTTTTCAGCAGCACAATTTCCAGAGGCACCATCACACCATTCTGGGAGAGAAATAGAAGTTCATATTTGAAAGGATGTATTCATTTGTTTCAGATGCCATACTGGAGTGGTGCAAAGACACCTTTCAGGCGTTGAAAAAAAAATCTACTTACGATAGATCCCCATTCTGTGACTCTCTCCTTTGCAACATGTTTAACTGCGACCTGAAAAATGAGAGGACAAATTCAATGTTTTATGTTTTGATGTGGGAGCAAAGGTAAACGCGCGTTCATGCGTGCGCGTGTGTGTGTGCGTGCGCGTGTGTGTGTGTGTGTGTGTACGTGCGCGTGTGCGCGCTGCTCACCGGTAAACCGTCAGAAATCCGACTGCCAGCATAGACCGTCCCAAATCCCCCGCTTCCCAGCACGGAGCCCACCTGGTAGACCTTCTCAAACGGCTCTGGCTCCACTTTCACTGCAAATTGTACGACGGAGCATTAATGCATAAAACCATGAAGTGATTTAGCGGCAGAAAGAGAGTAATGTCGGGGAGGGAGCGGACGTCGTGACCGCTGGCTGTGTTTGTACTCTGAAGCCAATTAGTGTCTACTGAGGCGCTCATGATGCCAAGACATAGAAACCAAAACAAAGCTCCAAGCTAAGGTTTGCATACAAACACTAATATATTAACACTGACACGGTTCATGCAGATGAATTATAACTCACCAGGCTGAAGCTGAATTTTCACCGGCAGATGGTCCACACTATTCGGGTTGCAGATGTGAGAAAAAGAGCCAAACTTTGATAGCAGCATATTTTCAGCGCATGAGGTGGGACTGGAAAGAAATCCTCTGTTGTAAGTAAGTCGGAGTAACCGCTCAGAAGCTCAGCTGTGCTGCTAACCGAAGGCACACCGAGATGAGGCGAAGGTTACCGGGGATCCGTTAGATCCGGCGCAGCGCAGCGTCTCCGAGAAAACGCCACCAAAACAAGTCAATCCAGCGGTCAAATAAATGTCCTCAACTAGGTAAAATCCCGGGTGATGCTCGTCCCCTTGATGAACACCAAGGAGAAACGAGTTGGCGTTACATTAACGCGGATACCATTCAGTTTTGGACGTATCGGTTCGTGCGTCCGCTCTCATGAACCTCTATGCGCTGCGACTGAGCCGTGGCGCGGACTAATCCTACTCCTATAACGGCAATATTTTGACGCGCGGACGTGCGGAGTAATATCCCTCCGCCGCACCCAATCATTCTTTAACCTCACCAAACAATCGATTAATACCCTTATTATTTTGGGCCACGTGCTGATAAAACCGGGACACACAACATATAGTTGAAACTAAACACAAAGTGTTTGTATCTTTCCACTACACTGTTGTATTCCTCGGAACTACTTCGACGCTCAATGATAACAGTGTCTGGATGGTGCGTAGTGCGTCTCGTTTGCATACCAGAAAGCGTCGACCAATGAGAGTGCGTATATTAATACCGGGATCTGGTTCAGCCAATTGAGAAATACACACGAACCGAAATTTGACTGCGTGCGGCGCCAATTCTCACTTACACAACATACTACTGCAGTTCCCTCCTACAGCATAGGGTTTATTATCATTATAGGCAATTAGGAATGAAAAACCACTCTAGATAGATGAATAAATGAGGATAAAAATGTATTTCAAATTCAGATTAAAAGATTTAAAAGAAGATCACAGGCTGAGAAGTGAAGATATTCATGTAAATTGTATAGATTATAAGCTAAATGGATTTCATTTATATAATAAGTAATAAGCTACATAAGAAGTCTTTAGAGGGGGCTAATTTGTCTGAGTGCAAGTCATGCAAGATAAAATAATGTCAGCTTGGTTAGTAAAGTCTGTTATTTTACCTGTCCATTTTTCACCACATTTAACTCAGTTTACTGAATTACTCAAGTACTCAATGGACTGAATTTGATGTGTTAGCAAAGACAAATATTCTAGGATGTGAGTATGACGCTCCTTGGTTGGACCACTATGATGATCTGGTGGTTAGGTCCCGGGTTCGATTCCCGTGACTGCCAGTACTTGGCTGAAGTGCCCTTGAGCAAGGCACCTAACCCCCATTGGCTCCCCGGGCATGTGTGTTCACAGCCCCTAGTGTGTGTTCACTAGTGTGTCTCACTGCACGGTTGGGTTAAATGCGGAGGTTGCATTTCACTGTGTGCAAGCACAAGTGACAAATATTGTCTCACTTTGTCACTTTGACACAGAACCCAGACTAAGGCTCATCCACATCCACTTCTCCAAAGTTGCTCCTACTAATCACAGACACGTGGTCCGTTTTTATTTCTGTTATTTTATATTTCAGTTTGTTCTACTCTCACAGTCTATCACAAGGATGATCAGATTATACTGATTGCCTGAGGTTAAAACAGGAATGTTACATTACAAATGAGTTTGAAACAAGCACAAGACCCAAATCGTTTGAACTTGTCCATAATGTTTGAGGTACACTTTTTGGTTGTGGTGACCTTGCGATGTATTTGTAAAGTGTGCACATGGCCTCCGTTTTATCGTACCTTTTATGATAAGCAGTGTATACACTGAAGGGCAAAAGGACACGCAGAACAAGACCAGAGACTGTGCGTCTGAGCCGTCTCGCCCCGGTCTGTAGAATTATTTAAATGTTAAACAAGTGCACCCTGCCTCCTGATGTGTTGGCTTTACAGACTAAAGGATAATGATAATAATGACTAAAATACTATTACGTTTGAGATATGCCATTAAAAACACTTTCTATTTCTTGTTTAACCAAAGTTGGAATTTAAAAAGGAATCTTATGGTTTTTCTTGTTCTTCTTCTCCCTTTTTTGGACCATCTCTAACTTTGTAACACTGATTAAATATAGTGTTCATATTGGCAAGTTTTCACATATGCCACCGTTTGTAGGACATTTAACAGCCAGTTAATGACAAAGCATTGATTATTAATTTGTAATAGGAACGCAGTTTATTACCTGTTGGCTCTAGGAACAGAACTGGGTCTCTGCCATGACAGTCATGTATGAAACCAATCATATCTTTTTAAGTTTGTTTGTTTATTTATATATTTATTTTAGACATTAGGACCAGTTAAACTCATCTGGACGCCATGCATAACATGTCTAGCATGTACAGCTGGTCCACCAGTGCTACATTTGGACACGAATGATGTGGGTTGTTCATTGCATTCATAGTAATGGTCATTTCTTTATTTATATAGCCAAGGCCCTTGATCTGGCTAGAGGAAGGTTTGCGGGAAGCTCCTCGCTGTCCACCATCAATTCTCTGGGATTCCTGGGATGCTTGATATTTTCTTTTTGCTCTAATTACTGCTTCATGGAATGGCCCAATTGAGCTGAAATTGTTTGATAAGGGTCTAGGAGCACTTTACCTCTGTAATTTCTTGTACCCTTTTTATGGGTAAGTACAAAAACCATGAAACCACACAAATTGAGGACTGTGGCCACATCAAAGTCAGGCCATTTTTAGCCTTCACAGCCACATCATTTGGATGAGTGAGAGAACCTTTTCCAGGCTTGTCCTCCTGGAACCAATGAACCAGCTTCTGCTAGGAACTGCTCTCAAGTGGCTTTAGGAGAGAAGACACACTGAGTCATCTTTCAAGATGGCATTGTAATACGATACTGCTCAGGCATAGACTCAACATATCCTGACCGAGTTGAGCAAGTCTGCATAGCATAACATGAATGTACAGTACTGTGCAAAAGTCTTAGGCACCCTGTTGTTTTTAGGTACACCTTTTGTTATTGGTGTTTTTTTGAGTTATGCATTACTGAGTAAGTACAAAAAAGATTTTAGATTTGTATGTCAGTAATGAAAGCAACACATTACATAACAGAGCACTTTTCCAACAAAAAAAGACATATTGAAGGCTGCTGGGATTTACATGCAAAAAAAAGAAGTAAGTGTGACAGTCAAAGTCTCCAGAAGAGCTGTGGCAGTGTCTCCAAGACGCTCAGTAAAAGCTAATTTCTATAAAACTGCACACTGTACCTGGGAAGACTGTTTAAGAAAAAGGCACCAAATATGGACTTCCTTTAGTTTACATTTACTGTTTACTGCACTTATGTAGAAACATCATTATTTTCAAAGGCATCTTTGCTTTCCAGGGAGTCTTTGCATGTGCCTTATTAAGACTTCTGCATCGTACTGTATAGTAATTAGCTGGTAAGTTTTACTGAGCGTCTTGGAGAATCTGCCACAGCTCTTCTGTACCTGAAAAGTACCTGAAAACAATAGGGTGCCTAAGACTTTTGCACAGTAGCGTACATTGTAAAGTATTTAGAAAATCCACAAGTCTAATTATTGAGCATGGTTTAGGCTCATCATTCTGTGTTGTTACCATGTCTGTCACTGTGTTTATGTGTACCTGGCTGTGTGTATAAGAGGGTCAGGTTCAGGTCAAACTTAAACCCTTTGGATTATAGTCGGAACCTAATGTCACATGGTGCTGTCAGGTCTGCTCAACGATAATCCAGCCATGTTGCCTAACTGTTCATGAGGACAGCTCCTTCCTTTCTGATAGCGCCTTCATTTTATTGCTTGTAAGGGCATTGTAAATATCGACCATCCGATAAATGTAGAATCAAATACATAACGCTTTTGCTGAGGTCACCACTATCATACTTGGATCTCACCATTAGTTTTATCATCAAAACTAAATACTGCTCAATTTAAAAATGCTATACTCACAATACTGAACTGAACTCTACTTGGTAAAGTTTGCCATTTGCTTTTTGTGTTGGTTCACCACTTAAAAATGTGTTCTGTAGCTCACTTTCCTGCATGATCAGCATTGCTTAACATTTTAGAGGTGCCATGCTAGATACTCATCCCCATTAGCATGGCTTAAAGTTATTGGAAAGCTGGCCCGGTAGTTGCTCTAACACACAGAATCCTACTAAAGACCACTAGCCAACTCAGCACATCCCACTGCCACGTATGACCTGACAGAGCCCCCGTAGTGTTATAGGACACCCGCCGATTGAGCTGGAGTGTTGCACATTTCACATGACACCCTCCCCTTGGATTCCTTTCATCTTCCTTGCTGAGACCCAAACTTTCCACTAACTCCATTTTACAGGGCTTCCACTTCTAAATGAAAACAGTTGTGTCAGGCCATACACATTTGCTAGACTGTCCTCTGCTCCATCTGCTTTACATAAATGTTGCAGGAAGGGGCGGGACATGCCAGGAGAGTTCATGTTGCATACTTAATACACTTAAAACAAAGAAAATCCCATTTCATCATTTTTTCCCATGTTTGATTCTGTTACCTCACTGCAGTGCATGTGAAGCCTGGCTGAAGTAGGGGTGGTGAATATTTTCTGTGATCTGTACTTGACCTAGGCTTGGATCAGGTGGCACCTACTTATCATTAAACTGAGGAACATTTGCTAATCAGATCATCAGAATGGAAATGTTGTGGGTGTATATTAGTTAGCTAACCTTACATTTATTACAGTCTTTTGAAATAAGAAAAACAGTGTCTCTTGATAGGAATGAACAAGACCTCACTCAAAGTTTTCCAAATGTAAACACAGAAACCATTTTTTTCTGTTAATGTTTTCCTCTCTGTGTGTTGCAGGCAGAGGAAGGGGATTCCTTACAGGCTCTATTTCACTTGGAACAGGGGGCAGGTATGTTGTAAAATGTTCCTGTTCGGTACTGTCATGACCTATCTCAGTCACACAGCCATGTCACAGGGTTCCTCACCTAACCTTCAATAAACAACCAGCATAGACTCAATGATTTTACTGACTATGCATTTTTCTAGGCTGACATCAACCCCAGATGTTTTCATCTGAACTCTTGCTCCCTGATGATGTGGCTGCAGTACAGATGTTTTGCATATGTCTAACATATCTTCAGATCGCTTTTGTTCCCTCACATCATTGTTTGTTACGGAGGACACTGATAGCCAACTGCCATTTCTGCAAGTTCACCACACTGCTCTGTTAGTGTTAGCATTGATAATGCCAGAAACCAAATTCGCTTTGCGTAATGGAGAAATACATTCTAATGGCCACTTACGATCCCTCTGGGTCATATCATTAATTATTGACATTAAGGCAATTCAGTATGACTTTTTTTTTATTAGTATTTCACAGCAGTCTTCATGGACTTATGTTTTCTACAATTCTAATATAAAAAAAAGAGTCAGGGGGCCCTAAGTGTGAATGGTAGTTTCTAACCTTATGAACTTGCAGATCTGACAGCTGCAAAGCTTTTTTAGTATGGCTTTTATGCAACAAAGGGCTGTAATCAACACTTGGGTATGTATCATGTCTCAAGTCACCAGCAAAATGTAAGTATGAGTCATTTGTACTCAGGTCCAAGTACAGTACCAACTCATTAATGATTAAATCCAAGTCTGAGTCATTAGTAATTAGCTCTGAGTCATCATAGGCAAAATCATAGGGTTTTAATTATAGCCATCCAATGATAGTAGAATTTATTCAAAGTTCTTAAAAGAAAATTAAGAAAACAAAGGTATCATTTATACTACCCGAATGTTTTATTTCAGTCCCCAGCTCTCTTATCACACAGTAGCTGCTTCTTACATCTAGCAGCCATGAAAGTTTCCAAGCTTCCACTCACACAAGGTCAACAGACAGTTGTCGGACGTGACAATTTGGACATGTTCACTGTGAGGTGTTCTCGCTTGTGTTGCCAAGTATTTGGACATTCATGGCTATGTGTTGAGTTATTTTCAGACAGTAAATCTATACTGCTATACAAGCTGTACACTGACCACTCTAAGTTATATCCAACTTTCATTTCTAAAATATTGTCTCATGAAATAAATATACTAAAATATTTGCAGAAATGGGAGGGGTGTACTCCCTTTTGTGAGTGACTGTACATCTGTTTTCCAGTTATATGTATATGTATTTGTATTTAACTGCAAACTTCAGGTAGGAATTCCAGCACTGTCAGCATGAACTGTGAATTTTAGCTCTGACAGTCTTTAACCTCAGCTACATCCTTCATAATCGATCACAACTACAGAAGTGGTTTTTAAATCCTGCTCATGCAGTTATCATTTTGATTTGTTGCACCTGCCTACAATATTTCAACATTTATCTTTTCAACAAACTAGTAGCTCAAACAAACCAAAAAAAGTAATTGTATCCATTTAGATCACATTATCTGTTCATTCTGAATAATCAGCTGACTAATATTGTGTCACAAAAACAGCTCTGACCCATTCAGACCTGGACTCCAAAAGCCCTCTGAAGGTGTGTTGTTGTATCTGGCACCAAGATGTTAACAGAAGATCCTTTAAGTCTTGCAAGTTCTGAGGTGTGGCCTCCATGGATCAGATTTGTTTGTCCAGCACGTCCCACTGATGATCAATTGGATTGAGATCTGAGACCTGTGGATTTGGAGGCCAAGTCGACACCTAGAACTCTGGCATGTTTCTACAACTATTACTAACCATTTTTGCAGTGTGGCAGGTATCTCATCCTGCTGAAAGAGGTCACTGCTGTTATGGATTACCACTGCAATGAAGGGGTGTATGTGGTATGCAACAATGTTTAGGTAGTTGGTATGTGCAAAAGTAACATTCACATAAATGCCAAGACCCAGTGTTTCCCAGGAGAGCATTCCTCAAAGCATCACACTGCCTCTATCATAACCAGCATGAACATTTTTCAGCAATATGACTTATAGTAGCTCTTCAGTTGGATTGGACCAGACGGGTCACCAGAAGTGAATCAGTGAGCCTTGGGTGCCCATGACGCTTGTTGTCCTTCCTTGGACCTTTTTTGGGAGGTACTAACCATTGCATACCAGGAAAACCCACAAAACCTGCAGTTTTGGAGATGCTCTGACCCAGTCATGACAGTTTGGCCCTTGTCAAAGTCACTCAGATCCTTATTCTTGCCCTTTTTCAAGAACTGGCTGTTCACTTGCTGGCTAAAATATCCCACCCCTTGGCAGGTGCCATTGTAATGAGACACTGAATGTTATTCACGTCACCTGTCAGTGGTGTTAATGGTTATGGCTGATTCGTTTACATCATATATCACCCCAGATTTGACACTCTTAAACTAATTTACATGCTTTAGAATGTTTTCTTGGGTCATTATAATGAAATATCATTGATATTTTTTTTTTATTATTTCTTTTTCAGTAGCTGGATTGGACACCACTTCTCAGTCACAAACATCGTGAGCTCTGGTTGAACGCAGTCAGCATGGATGCCATCAGACCATCTGGAAAGGTATTGATCTTTGCATGATTATTAAAGCTCAGGTGTCACTCATTGGTCTAATCCAAATTGCTATTGATTCATTTCAGCTCTGTTGGCTCACCTTAAAGCTCACCCAAATTGATGATCCATTATCTTATGGCAAAAGAACTACTGTCCAGCTGCAATAAGATATATTGAAGATGCCAAACAAAAAAAAAAAAAACACAAAAAAAAGGCTAGAGTCATTCCATTCCAGGTGAATTAGTGATTTTGAAACATATATGACTCACTTACTTTAAGTAATCAAGTTATGACCCTCACACTCCATATTGCAGGAATATACAGTACACGTGTAAAGGCTAAAAGCGGTATGTTTCTGTATTGGCTGACTCATCCAAAGTGAACAGGGCTCATGAGGAATGCTTGACTCAAGATAATCAGTTCTGACTCTAAACTATTTTCAGCATAAGAATTCACAGAGTGAAGGTGTAGTCAGTGATTCTGCACTCAAAATCCAAATAAATACACTGGGGTTTCCTCAGCGTTCTCTCTCAAAGGCATGCCCACAAAACATATGCATGCTCACTCCCCATGTATATACACTGGAATGCTAGTGTAAGACAGCAAGCTTTCTGAATTGCTAAGAGAGAGGGGCAGTGGTAGCCCAGTAGGTTAGGACTCTGGGTTGTGGTTCGGAAGGTCGGGGTTTGATCCCCCATCGGGGATGCTGCTGTTGGGCCCCTGAGCAAGGCCCTCAACCGACTGCTCAACTCTGAAGGGAGAGGGTTACGTCAGGAAGGGCATCCGGCATAAAAAACTATGCCAGACCAAGATGTGGACATGATCCACTGTGGCATACATACACATTTGAGAGGCAGAGCAAATATTATTGACAGAAGTCTCTAAAATCACTCCTATGTCTTCCTCTTTCACTTATGCATTTGACCCCTGATTATTTTTAAGATTTACAGCACATTTATTTTATCCAGTTGGTTATTCTCGATGGTAATGCTTGGCCCTGACTGAACATGAAATGCTGCTTGAATCTTTTACAATGTGAAAATACCAGCTGACCTTAAGGACAGAATAGACCAGCAGTCCATTATCCCCTTAAAGTGGATATTCATTAGGGTTCACATAAATCTGATTATGTCACACACTGGCTGCGACACTCCACTTGGTGTGTAGGATGTACCGTGTCTACAGTCTGTACTGTATGTAAAATATTCTGCCATTGTTCTGTTGCTTGAGCTTGCACGTTTTAGCAAGCAAATCATAAAAAAATAGCAATTGGGGTTGTTTTCCAATATTTCAGTTCTGGTCTACAGAAAATTATACGCTGTCACTCCTATTGATGTCAGGGCAAAAAGAAAAGAAAAGGAAGAAAGAAACTTTTTTTTTTATTTTTAAGTGAGCAGAGCCACATAATTTCAGCACCATTATTTGTATTTACAGTTATTTTTGAGATGCAAGCACTGTTTAGGCCAAACAGCTGTCATGTGGCTCGAGCACAATTCCTCTGTATCCACAGCTTGATGTTTAACCTTCTGAGTTTCATCTAGTATCATTCAACAGAATATGAAGACACATGCTGTGTGTGTGTGTGTGTGTGTGTGTGTGTGCTGCAGCGTATGGAGGCCAGATGAACCGTGTGCTCAGTAATTACTGTGGCTCAGAACTGGTCTAATTATGTCGCGAAACATTCCGACTGGCAGGTTGGCATGGTAACCACAGAGGTGTTAATTATCTTCTCTCTTTAGAAGGAAGGGATCCCCTCTTTAAAAAAAAAAAAAACAAGACCTGTAAAAGCCTTGTGCTCTCTCTGTCAATATCTCTCTCTCTCTTGCTCTCACACTTCCTTCTTGTTCTTTCAAATATACTTTACTTTTTGCACTGTTCAGGATATATACAATTCTAATTATACAATTATTTAGTCGCCTTTCCACAGTAAGAGAAGAAAACTGTATAATGTACAGAACATTAAGGTTAAAAGACAAATGTATCGTGGATTTACACTGCAACAAGACAATGATCCAAAACATAAAAAAAGGATAAAACAGAAAAAAAGGAGGATTTTTTTTTTCATGACTCTCTTGGGCAGTAACATCTGGCACAGTTAGACTATAGATGGGTCTAGATAGATGTTTTTGTTAGAATTTAATTGAAACTTGTTTTAAAAAAAACTCTTGTATTCAACTGAAACTTGTTAGTATAAAAAGAAACAATGCACACAGTTATATATTGTGGCAAATTCCAGACACAAAAAGTAATCATCATTTTTGAACACATGAAGTAACAACTTAGTAAAACCATAAATGATTACAGGATTTTCAATTGGAGCTTGTGTTCTTAACATTTCCAAAATTCAACTTGAGATTTTTTTTTTCTGTGTGTGTGTGTTTATTTTGGCGTTCTCCAATTCTGCTCAATATTAACCCTGCAGAAATGTTGGCAGTTGCATTTTCGTCTATTTGTCACCACGCACGCAATAAGCAAGCTTGCCCTACTTTTCCACAGTAGCCTAAAAATAATGCCACTATCGATGGACATCAGTGTCCCTCCCCCTATTTGGCAGATTGTAATTGGTTTGCTGCGCTCTACTCCTCTGTTTAGTCACAAGCCCCTTAGTAAGAGGCCTCAACCTGACTAGTTTGACCCACAGCATTTTCCATCTAATCCTTCCTTTTTTTTAACCTCACCCCTTCAGAAAAAAAAACATTACAAAAATAACAAAAAGTATGATTGGGCTTATCAGAAGTTTATGTTTCCAGCTGAGAACACCTTGACATTCAGAGCACTGGTTATCAGTCTATGATTGTGTACATATATCCTGTGTACCATTTGGGATGACAAGGCAGAGTTTTCCATGCGCCACATTTGGTGCATCATTGCCAACTGTATTTAAAACATGTGCAAAAATAATTTCTGGCTGTTTTAAGGCTATGTAATTTATATTGATCATTCTCTTTTATGGCAATGCATCATATTTTGCCAGACCTGCATGTGTGTTTATGGCAAGTCATATATTTATTTCAGTAACATCACTGGGCCATTCTGAAATGATCCTTCATACCCGTTCATAGTTTGCTAATTCTGTGGCACTTTGACAGATCTAACATTTCTCAGGAACGTCACACTATCTCCATGTTAACAAACTGTTCTACAGTGGCTGATAGTACTGCCTATGCTGTCTATGAATAAATGATTGTTCTGTCTCTGAAGAAATAATACTTAGCTCATGGTGACATTTAGAGCATATTCTAATTGTCATGACCTCGGTATAAGGTTCTATTTTGAATTCCAGCCTCATAACTGTACTCAACTTAGATCAGGATATCTTGTATTTTTATTTCTGCAAGTGAGTAGAATATCTGTTTTGCGATTTGAGGCGATATTCTGAATTATGTAAATGATGAGGTTGTATAATGCATTCTTTGAAAATCCACTAGTTGCAATGATCATATTACCCTTGCACAAAAGCCCACTCTCCATTCCTCAAGGGCACAGCGTCTGGAGGACAAAGACGCATTGTGGGAAAAGAAGTTCCTGCAAGCTTGATTCTACAGTCATTAATATATATTACAGGATTATGAAGTGTTTGATATGGCAGGGTACACACTTTACACTGAGGTTAGTGCTATCAGGATTGACCTTAAACATACCAGTCACTCACAGGCACACACAAGCTTGCACACACACACACACACACACACTTGCTTTTCCTTCAGGAGTCACGTGTGGCTTTATTTTGCAAGTGCATAGTAAGCACAGGTGATTTTGCTTTGAAGCCATTTAGGTATATGAAAGAGCGTTCGGCGTGAAGGCCTCCAGACACACCCGCTCAATGAGTCGACCAGGCACACCACACACCCACATTCAGAACATTATGAAACTCATTTTTCACAAGCCTGGCATCAAAGAGTTTCTTTTCTTTTCTTTTTTCCTCCTCTATTCTTTCGTCATTTAGATGCTCTTCTTTCAGTGGTGTGATCAAAGCACCTGTACTGACCCTTTTGATCCGTGCGCACAGATACTGTTGCGGTTTCGGTTCTCTCCTGGGGGCTTACCAGGAAACAGTGGGGAGAGGTTAGTGAGGTTGATGAGGTTAGAGGGGTTACAGACAGAGCCTGGGACTAAAAAAAAGGGCCTACAATTAATCCCACTACTTAGGGAGTTCAGCGCATGTAATATTAGCTTGGCCCAGTGGGGGTGATATTCTTGGTATAATCTCCTTCCCTCTTTCCCCTCTATTAAACTCAGCACATGCATGAAATGTGTGACTTTATTTTATTTATATGCTAGACTGTACTTATTTTTCTAGCTTAAACAGATTGGCATTTGATGCCCATTTCTACTTTCTACAAGTATTCTTTTAGTGTTTTATATAAATCCCCATGAAGGAATAACTACAACTGCCAGGCCAATTTGAAATAAGGCAACAAAGAAGGCTTTTAAGACTCACTGATTGTACCATTTTAAGTTTGGCAACCATTAATCTTCCTCAAATGATCTACCACTAACATAAAAAGGATTCAGTGTTTTATAGTAATTGTTGTGTTAAATCATGTCAGAGTAACACATTAAAGCTGACAAAAAGCCAGGAAGAGCTAAGCCATGGTTATTAAAGAGTGTGAGTGTAATGTCGTTAATTATTTCCTTAAAGTAATTTTTTTGGTGCTAAATGTTTGGTGTGTCCAAAGAACGTTTTTATTCCTGCTGAGCCCCATGTTGATAGCTGTTGTACTGTTCACCAGTGCTCCTCAGTGATGGAGTGATGGAGTTAATGACTATGGGAAGTAGCACATTTGTCAACTCTGTGAAGATCTGTGTGGAATGTCTGACTCTTGATATCCGAACACAACAGCACCAGATAGAGTAATGGAGGCGATGACATGTCAGAAAGAGAACTCCCTAATTTAAGATTTGCTTGCATCCCACACACACGTTGTGTTTTTAACAGTACAAGTGTGAAAGCATTCAGGATAGAAAGAATTGCTAGACAGGCATCCATGTACCGAAATGTGTTATTCTCCACTGAGTATACAAGAGAGAAGGTTTGGAAACTCTGAAAGGCTTGAGGGGTTCTGTAAGCTTCCTTATTACTGGCTTGTGGTGTAAGTTGTAAGAATGGGAGTTGGCACTGGATTTGAGTTGTCCAACATGATAACATTATTCAATTTTATGAGGGCTGTGGGCCAAGATGTCTAATATGTGCATACTGTCGAGAATTCACTTTCTGAAATTTTATATATTTTCAGTGAAGGGTCATGGAAAAAAATCTGTTGGAACAGTGGCAACTTTAGGCAAATTGCAGATGGCAGCCACTTTGAGCTGACCGTGTGTGATCATGAGTTAGGGAACAAAGTGCTATTGCCTGGAGGCAAATCCTGGACCTGGTACATAGATCTATTGTTATATGGTTTCATAATGGCAAAAAAGTTATTTATAGCAGTAGCTGGGTTCCATGACTGTAAAGGTAATAATGATTGTGAGTTAAAAGCAAGTAGTGATCTGATCTGTATAGCAAGGTAAAATCGTAAAATAATACGCCTCTGTATAAATATCCGCTATTTGCAAGTGTAAATTGTTACAAGCTACTGATGATTCAAAATATCTTATTACCAAACTTCCCTTTTGATAACGTAACTATTTACACTACAAGCTACTAAGAATAAGTAACTAACTAAGCTTAACACTAGCATGTACAAAGCTACGAAAATGTTCATAAGGCAGCTTGGCCGCTCCGTAGTCCACTCCCCTGCTGTGAAGCAATTAGTGCCCATTGTCTTGGTAATGACTCTCAGCGCGTTTGAAGCACCGACCCCCACATTTACGGAAAGCTAGCCAAAGTCTAGACAAAAGCAAACTCACGACAAGGCAAAGCAAATGTATCTGTATTATAAGTTTCATTAACATATTCAAGATGTGCTTATTAAGTATTATATTTCGCAGACACATACTACCCGACGTGTAACACAACAGTAATTTCGCTGTATCCAGTCAAACATCGACAGTTTGATTTCCACTCCTAGGAAATGTTCTTATTGTAAAATATATTGTATAACAATATTTTTTGGCAATCAAACTCTTACACTTACACATAACCAAAACTATAATAAAATATTATTATACGTGTTCTGTAGAAGTTTCAACAGCTTTGTTAGAATTCACGTATGCATGATTTATGCTAATAATAACACAGATAAGAGAAATGTTGTTGTAACATTATTTTACACACACACACACACACCACAATTAGTAATAATAACATTAATAAAAATGTAAGTTATGTATATATGTTATTTCAAAAGTGCCTACAGCATACAAAATTAGTCTAAACAGTGTTGTTTGATTTATCATGCTAAATATAGGAGTGCCGTAATCAAGATGCACTTTTGATGTCACTTCCCAAATAGAGCCGTTTTAGTGACCGAGTTCCCTATGAAGAGCCCTTGGGATTCTGCACCCTGTGCAGTGTGTAGGGAGCAGGGATACAGCTTAAGGACCCTTGCGATTGGAATGCAGCCTAAAATGAGTAATGTACCAGTCAATTTCACAATGTAAGTGTTCACTGATGGCGCCACTGGTTTGCGTAATTTAACTACACTACACAGACTCTACAGAGCACAATTTCATTATCATTACTTTACTTTATCATTACTCATTATTTATATACTACGTTGTCATTGCTATCTCAATCACAGCCTTAATGCTCTTCTCTCAGCTGCAGCCTCAATGGTCCTCTCTCATTAATTTACATACCAAAAGTTGGCAGATGGCAATCTAATTGTTGGCAAGAAGGAGGGCTGATGTCCTCAGTTTAGTGTTTACAAGCACAACCCAGAATGACAACAATCTCCTCACCTCCACACGCCCTTGAACTGGTACTTAAAACTTTGGCTGTTGACATTATTCACATTTTAATTTTTTTGCCATGGGAATCATTCACACTGAAAAACATTGATGACCATGATGGCCAGGGGCGGCACGGTGGCGCAGTGGATAGCGCTGTCGCTTCACAGCAAGGGTTCGATCCCTGGGTGGGGTGACCTGGGAAATTTTTGTGTGGAGTTTGCATGTTCTCCCCGTGTTCGCGTGGGTTTCCTCCGGGTACTCCGGTTTCCTCC
>JAOTRJ010000016.1:6346695-6358633 GCA_028564905.1 Leptodoras praelongus
CCACAGCTCATGACCATAGGTGAGGGTAGGAACGTAGATTGACCGGTAAATCGAGAGCTTCGCCTTTCGGCTCAGCTAATTTAATTATTATTAGCTTTAAAAAATAGACATATGAGGCTAATCCAATGCATATGTCCACACATAGCTTGAAGGCATACCCATAAAAGTGGAATTATTAATATAGTTCTACTTTGAACTTAAATGTGGAGATTATACAGGCTCTATTTTCTATTTTGAAAAAAAAATGAATAAAAAGATTTGTTCAGCACCCGACTTCAGATCCCTTGTTGTATCCACATGATTTTTTTCTGGATTCTCTCACCACAAAAACAAGCTGCTAGCTACTGAAGATGATTGTTTATTTAGTTGTTCCTTATATATCCTTATGATTGCATTGGAAGATTTTGGCTTGAGAATAACTTTAGGGTCAGACAATTACAAAATAAAACCCTAACATTGGACACATCAAGTACATCAATTGCATTTTGGATCACTGTAAATTAGAATTACCAGCAAACCATTTCCCTAATGTATTAATGCATCAGAATATGTCACACTTCTCTTACTATCTGTTTTCTTTCAAATGCTGCAAATGATTAAGTGCAATTTTGATTTAACAGATAAGCAACTCATTCCCAGTCTCAGTTTTGGAAGACACCAATGTTTCACACCACAGTGTTTTCCAGCTTTTTAAAGATTCTTATCTGCTCAATCATCCAAAACTCAGAGCAGGGAAATCTCTGAATTGTGAAATAGAAGCAGTTCTAGGAAAACTCTAGGAAACACTGCAATTCAAGAAAGCACTGTTGACTTAGATGTTTTTCCCCCAAGTATGTAACATCAACAAAGTTACAGCCTTACCATGAATTCACTTTCAGTAAAAGATGGAGGTTTGATAATATTGGGACTTGCAAGCACAAGTTAGTAAATAATGAATGGAAGTTAATTACCTGGGAAATTCCCATTCGAAAACGGGCACTTTATCCATGCCCCAGTCTCTGTGATGAACTAAAAGATAATACACATCAAAGCACATATTGTCTGAGAGTTGAATAGAAGCATCATTTTCCCAAGCTAAAGGAGTGTCTTCAATAACACTTGAAACATGAGTACACTTACAGCCATTAATAGTGCATGATCAAAGGCACTGAGGCTAAGCAATAATATTTACCTTCATGCAAAGCCGGGGATGAGGATCCACTTCTGAATATGTCAGCTGAGAGAGGTGGTTGCACAACTCATTGTTAGTATTCTGTTTTTGTTCTTTCTATTTCTTCTGATGCTTTTATGTATTTATAGTTCTGTTACCATGAGCTTACCATTCCTCTGACATATCGCTGAGAAGAATTGGCAAGGTCTTGGCACTCGTCTTGTGCTTGCAGCTCACACAGTGAAATGACAGCGTTAACTTGGCATGTAGATTCCCATGACAGCGTCTCTTCCAATGGGTCAAAGGTTATCCCAGACCAGAGTTCCTCAACACCTGACAAGATATCATATTTATCATATTTCAGTTTCTATATGTTGCTTGTTCACCAGTATGAGAATAGAACCTGTACTGCTTCTTTAAGAATAAACTTTGTACTTACGGTTTTTGAAAGGGCAGACTTGAACCCGTGAAGCATCAGTCATAACTGACCAGCCCTAAGACAAAACAGAACAATGCTGCTAATTCGATTCTCACTATTAAAAGCGTCAATGTGTAAAATATAAAAACTACACATCTAATCAGTTGTTACCTCAATGCACAAGCAGGGCACTGGTTTGGAGAACTTCAGAGTGACATTTTTCACTGGATTCTCTTTTTTTAACTGGAACAGGAAACAGGACTGATTGTGAACATTATATGTGCAAATAAGTTTTTTTCCTAATATATCTTCCCAGCAGAGATGGTCAATCATAAACGTGTTGGCATAACTCTTTATTGCCTTCATGACAAAGGAGTTTGGCTTATTATGCCAACACCTGGTGTGACTCTATTCTACACTTAAATGCACCTTAACTGTAGAAAAAAATCCTACACATGCTGCTCCATATGTTATCAGAATTACTGTAAATATATGTTCCTGCTGTAAAAGTTGCATGTAGATACCCTTTTGAAAACAATTTTCCACGTGGTCTAGTTTATTAATGGTTAAATGAAAAGGATTTGTCACTCCAGAAGGTCAGGGGGATTGTTTAAAGGAAATAGAATTTAGAATTATAATTTAGTCTATATGAGATTGACAACTTTAATTTGACTTTCCCTGGCTTTTGGACCTGCATGAGAACCATATAAAGTATAATTACTTGGTGTAATGCTGTAATAATTGGACAATTAACAGATCATAAACATGTCATAAATAGACTGTTATTTTTGTGAATTGATTGTAACTTATAATCAGACAAAATGTATGTAAGGGGGCAGTGGTAGCTCAGTAGGTTGTCATTCATAAGGTTAGGGGCTTGAGCCCTGGCATCAGGGCTGCTGCTGTTGTACCCTTGAGCAATGCTCCAAACCCGCTGCCCAACCCAGCCACCAAGGGGTGCAATGCACACACAGTGCTTGTCCCAAGCCCAGTTAATGGGAGGGTTGCATCAGGAATATAAACCTGTTCCAGGTTAAGATGCAGTGGCCCTAAAGAATGGGAGAAATGGTGTGTGAAAAACTATTCATATTCTAAAATTGAAGAATAGGCAAGCAAGGTGATTTGCCCATTATTGTGATACTTAATGTGTCCATTTCTATGGCATCATTATTCATAAATTGACAGTAGGCTTACCTCAAAATTCTGAACTTCTGAAAGCTATTCACATATTGATCTGAGGCAACTATGTCATTTAGTATTATATCATAGCAGATTCAGTTGTATTATTTTTTTAATTATGAGTTAAATTATATGGCATTGTGTTGAAGCCTGATGTTTCCATCCCTAATATTTATAAGTAGGAGCTTTGGAGAACCTTATTACCTTAGTATCTGACTTAGTTTACTAGCCTTCCAAATGTAAGTATGGTGAAGCCAATAAAGTTCCAGTGGTCTTCTAAATATGACTTTTCACTGATTCACTGATAGGCCTTAGACACTTACTTACATCCCTAACTGTTGTTTATACTGTCCCCATATTTATTGTATTTAACTGTTACATACTGAAAGATCCCAGAATATGTAAAGCTAGCTAAAATGTGGGTCCTGAGGTAGACCCTTCAATGAGCACATGAAGGCATCACAGCTTTGCAGCATGTGTGTTTGTTGATTACAGAAACCTTTCAAATTGATGTTACACAAATTAAGACACTTGCTAATATCAAGAGTAAATCTGCTGTCATTACAACATTTATATATACATTTGAATAAGCAATGGCAATGTGGCCATTGCTTGTGGATTTTCTTTGATTTTACCACCAAAAAGATACTCTGTCTGACCCCACTCGAAACTTTAATACTTTGATATCAAGTGCATATAAATGTTGGAAAAGCAATTCACCAATACGTGAGCTCCAGTGCCAGTGCAGATGTAATTCTTGTGGCAGAGTCTAACATGGTAGTCCCTGTCCTCCAGCATGTCTGACACACTTATGTGCACTTCCTTCCTCTCCAAGTCCACCTCATAGTCAATCCTGCCGGCTGCCAGAAAGTCCAGGATTTTCCATGACACCAACTTAACATCTGTTATTTTTATGATGTTCAAATTCTGATGATAATAATCTCAGACTTACTGGTGCACTCTGGGATATTTCCTTGTAGGTCCTTGTTGCTGCAGTCTAACAAAAGCAAAAATACCTCTTGTTTTGACAGGTTAACTATCAACTGGTTTAAACTTGCAGTGAAAAGAATAGGTGTGTTACTAAATGTGGCATTTAATTTCATAGCAAAAGGAAATTCTTGGTCTTTTGTATTACTAATTATACGAGAAACATGACACCTCGTCTCCCCATACCTGGAACATGGTATACTCTGGAATAAGCCACATCGCAGAACTGTGGCCAGGTTTGGAGGGTGACGTAAACGTCCTGCCCTATGCCGACTTCCAGACAATCATCCTGAATATTCACCTTCCATAGAAATTCACACACAAAAAAAATCAGTCTAGTCTTAGAAGTCTCTAAAAAGGGCACCTGCTAAATTTACAAATTTTGGCATAGAATGAAGCCAACAGACATTGCATGGACATGAACATGATTTGTTGTTATCCATTCTTGAAATGCAGATAATAGTACCTGATTTTTCAGTGCTTTTTCTTTCTGTGTGCGTGGGAGGGTCACAACCCTGCAATGTTCCATTATGGCTGCACTCATTGTGCACACGTAGATGCCATGGATGTGTTCTGCAGGAAAGGAAGCAGCTTACTGTAACACACTCAAACCAGTTTTTTTAACATGAAAGAGACCAGCAGTATATGATGTGCAGATAGAAGACAATGGCATCACCATAGCTTTGGAGATTAAATTAGTAGGGACATCCCCATAGTCACAGTAACTAGAATTTGTCCTGGTATGAGTCACTTGAGTACATAAGGACCATGACTCACTGTAGCAGGACATACCAATGCTGTATCTAACTCCCTACGCTACAACAACCAGTACTAAATTAACTTTCACTGTTAATCTAAAACTAACTAATTTAGCTTGCAAATATATCGCAAGGTTATTGATTTTCCTGAGGGAAGATTAGACATACTCTTTAGCTGTAGATGAGTGCTGACTCGGAGAGAAAGAGAGCACCATCGAGCACCTTCACACCTCATCACAGTGGAGATGCTTGTGTTTCTGAACACATCTCTGGTTATGCCATCTGGACGTTTCTTGCATTGCTCAAATGACACTGTAAAGCACAGATTTCATCAAGCATATGGCACACACAACAAGCATTACAATGTCACACTAAGTGACGAATTACTTGGGGGTTTCTCACTTGTCACTATGATATGTTCAAAAGCAATGAGAGTTCTTAACACTATTGGAAAGTCATAAACCAAAACATACTTGTCATGGCAAACATTAGTCATCCAATGAGATAAAGAGTTCTTTCAGTTAAATGTACTTATGCCTGAGGACCACCCGCTTCACTTTGTATTTCTTATTTTAATCTTATCTGGCACAAATTATACAGCAGTGCACGATCCAAAATAAATAAATAAATAAATAAAAAACTGTACTCACAATGAGGCTTCGCCTTACAACGGAGTCCCTGTGAACAAAGAAGGCCAAAATATAGTTCAGCATCGGGTGAATCCGATAAATAGCGTCCCCAAATGATATGTAGAACTCCAGTAATACTGAGTAGATTTAGTCACAATAGTTCTGGCAAGAGGAAGCAGCTAAGACAGTAGGGGTTTGCCCAGAGTGCTTTGCACAGGCCAACATCCTGGTTGTTCACACCTCACATGAAGTTATGTTTATATTTATGCATCCTCATCAATAAAGTGCTTACTGCATATGTGTAATCTGACTGGAACTTGGCCATATGCTTCCTTAAAATGAATACCAGTAACTTTTCATCAAAGCATTACTAAAATGCAGTATTTCCATGAAAATGTACATTGAAAAGCAAGTACAAGTGATATCAGTATGAGTAATTTCCTTTTCTTGCAGTAGCTGTATAAAACAATAAAAGACTAAGGACAGGTGTTCTGCAAAATTGGATACATTTATACTGGTGGGAAACTAGGAGCGAAAATGGAAGAGGAAACATGAAAATCACACTTTCATATTGTGTGTGTGTGTGTGTGTGTGTGTGTGTCCATACTGTGGTGGGTATGACTAACAGCACCAGTTTCCTGTAGTCCTGTACTGTAATTTATATTATTTGTTTATTTAAATGATACACACCAGCAGCATAACTGCTAAAACACCATTGGCTGGAGCTCTGTATTGAAGTTATCTATTAAGAGGAATCTGTAGACAAGGTCTGTGTTTACATGTACGTCATAATCAAAAGATGAGGTATTCAAAGGCTTGAATACCATATAAGGATGAGAGCAGTTACAGCTGAGTGTAATATCCAATATCAACTATTACAACACATTAGAATTGTTTTATTTGGAACTTCTGGAAAGTCATCCTAGTTAATGATCACTGTATTTTAATTGATCTTCAATTTTTATTGCATACTCAGATTTGATTGGACCCCTGTAGTGCCAATTACACAATACACTCTCAATGGAGATAAAAAAAAGATCTATAAACATGAGTCATGTTTTATTTCACTATTCATTGTTAGATGTTTTAACAATCATTTTTAATTATTAAGAATATGCAGTAAGATCAGAGACCTTGACCTGAAAGACTTTATGTCCTACATTACCAGAACTTGTTAGATCTCATCTCACACAATTTCACACATTGGTATATAGCCAGAATATAGTGTAAGCACTTTTAATCAAATACCTGTGAGCAATGGGATTCACATTGCTCAATCTTCTCTACCCGTTCTCCCTCCAGTCTGGAAGTGCAGAAAGCCAGCAGTAGCAGCAATACACTCTTCATCTTCAGTGAGAAAACTGGATCTGGTTGAGGGGTGAATAGGCTGAAGGTGCTAGAGTTAGGGAACCCAGATGATGGGCTAAGTGCTCATACAGTCTGCTGTTTTGATCTCTGTTTCCTTCTGAGGCTTTATGGCCATTATATTTTAAAGTGAAGGTGAGTAGCTCTTATACAGTATGTGGCAGTGGGGGAGGGACTCTTCTCTCTCTCTCTCTCTCTCTCTCTCTCCCTTTCTCACACACACTCCTCTATTTACACATAGTGCACTCTATTAGCATATTTTCTTTATCTCTGTCTCTTTTTACACTGGCTTCTCTCTTCTTGACTGTAACATGTTTGTTCTCTTTCTTCAATTCAATTCAGTTAAATTTTATTTGTGAGGTGCTTTTAACAAACAGACATTATCACAAAGCATCTCTACAGAAATCCAGCTTTCACTCTTTCCTACCTTAATCACATGTACGATTTCTGTCTTGTTTTGTCTCTTCCTTTCTGTCCAGGCACACTCTATCTCTACTCTACACTTACTCTCTCTCTTCTCTTCTCAAAGTCTCTTCCCACACGTGCTCTGCCTCGAGCTGGCTCCACTGTTTATCCTTCCATACACTTTCACTTTCTACTTCTACTTTTAACGCAGTTTCTCCCATCTTCTCTACTTCTCATGCCTTCTCTTCCTCTCTCTTCCTTCACAGAACCAATTCTAACTAGCCACTAGGGGGCCCCTAACAAATGTTGGCCTATGACCATATATTGTAAATCAAGTTGGAAAGAGTTCTAGTGAGATAGAAAAATATTAGTATTTACTAGTGGGTATCATTCCCCTTACTAATATTGTCATACTATTTAGATAAACTCAATGTAGTGCTTTGGAATGTACACCCTCAAACAGATTTCCATCTCATCCAACATCTCTGTTGCTCAGCCCGTGAGAGAGCACACAAATAAGGGTTAAACAATGAGTTTAAGTTGTGTGAAAAACAGACTGGAGGAAGCTCAAACCAGGCATAACATGCTGATACTGATTAACCTTCCTTTGCAGTCTTGCCACTTTTGTCCAGCCGTACTTATGTTAATGTGTTAATGCTGACTGTAACTGAAAATTAATTGAAGGTGAGCATTTTGTACTAAGTAAACCAAGCTGTAAAGTGCTAATGTTTGCATGCCTTAGGACAGGGGTGTCCAATCTTATCTACCAAGGGGTGGTGTGGGTGCAGGTTTTTCTTCCACACCTCATTCCTCAAGTAAGAGCTACACCTCATTCCAACTTTTTTTAATCAACGGATCTAATCACTGGATCTTGACATCCAGTAGTGTGTGGCTTCTGATTGGTTGGAAAGAAAACCTGCACCCACACTGGCCCTTCTTCCATAAGATTAGACACCACTGCCTTAGAAGAAAATAAAGAATGAAAACCTTTCAAACTATTTTTTCCATGTTTTGGATTGTCCTCTGATATATCTACAAGTTAAAATTTTTTTATATTGTTGTAGATAAAAGGTAAAGATAAACCTTTTATCTTAACCTTCCTTTTATTCACCGAGATATCATGGGCATTGCAACATCAACTGTACTGTAGATGGACTGATGTTATGCAAGCTTTTGGTTTAATCAGTATTATTATATAATCTTTTTTTTTTAACACATCAACCATCATATTACCGGTAGTTCTTCCCTGCCCACATAAGATTTAAAACACTGATGATTCTTGACCAAGCCAAAACTATACCTTATCAATCCTGTTCTCCAAAATGCTTCCTTGAACCCTAAATAAGGGCTCAACTTAAACCACCGACCCCCAAGACACAACAAAGAACTGCACCAAGTGTATGCTATAACATTTCCAAGTCCTCAAATGATGACTGAAGACCTCTTCACCAAACACTTAAAAAATTTTTATGTAAACCTACTGTTTTTATAACTTATTGTAATTTATTAACTCCTCTTTAACTCCTCATTTTTTACCTTTGTTCTAGCCTTAAGATAAGTTTTTAATGGACACATTTATAAATTGCTTGTGATAAGAGGGAAGCCGGTCCCCATAAATGTAAACTTACATTAAAGTATGCACTCTTGATATACAGGAGGGATTAGAGAACAGTGCATGTGAATGTTAGAGCACGTGCCATCATTCAGACTCCTAAAAAGGTCATGCAGAACTGTATTCATCTCATTTGACCTGTACACATACCACAGATAAATTCAGTCGTTTATTCTGCTATTGTCTGTAATATTTTGGTGGAAAGAACATTTCCCCCAAAAAACATTTAATGAAGCAGATATTTGCATTTGTGTATTTGGTTTAATTTAGATGCATTACAGTTTATTCGAATTTTCCACATTATGGATTTTTTTTTATTCAACCATTTTTCAGATTCATCTTCAGTAACTGTTTTGTATCAGGGCTATGGTTGATCCTGAGCCTATCCCAGGTAGTTAGTCAGGAATATACCATGGACGGGTTGCATTTGTGATGCATGAGCACACACACAAACACACACACAAACAACTTAGCACCTACATGCACGTTTCTGGACAGTGGGAGGAAACCAAAGGAAAAACATGGGGCCATGGTGAACATGTGAAACTTCACGCAGACAGTAGCCTGAGCTTGTGGTTGAAGCAGCGAAGCGGGTGCTGTGAGGCCACCCACTGCACCACCATGCCACCCTGACTGTATTTTGTTACATTTTCTCAAAAAATTTCATCTGAGGACAAATTATTTCTTTAATTGTGTTCGAGTCACGTAACTTTGAGTTTATCGTAAGTTGATGTTTACTGCATGTGCAACTCAGATGACCGTGCACCACAGAAACACCACAGATAGCTGAGTCATACATGTTGCAGTGCAAATTTCTGTTCTGCTTTAGCCAGTAATGTACTAATCAGATATTAATCAGATACTTTACAGAATAATTGTACATTTTTGTGCTTATTGCTTTACCCTACTGAAGTCTATCCCAGAAACAATGGGAGCAAGCCCATCACAGAACACCATGCACATAACTTATATACTTTCATTCATTCACTCCTAGGGGCAATTTCGATTAGCCAGTCCACCTACCAGTGTGTTTTTGGGAGGTGGGAGGAAATCTAAGTTCGTGAAAGCAACCCATGCAGACAGGAGGAGAAATATGAAACCCTATATACACAGTAACCCAAGCTCTGATTTGAACTGGAAACCCTAAAGCCATGAGTCTCTGTTCTTGGTTGCCTTGTTTTCTAGTTTTATTCAGCCAGTACAGCCATTTAATTTGAGACATAATATAGTATATTAGCTTCTGTATTAATAAAAAAAAAAGACCCAAACATTTTTATTGATGAGTGTTGAATGACTAGTCATGAAGGTGATAATTGATCATTTGGATCATTTTGTTTAAGGCCCTTTTGCTTGTTATTTATTGACTGAGCTGTCTAGACAATTCAGTGCAGGAAAAAGATCTGTATATATTTGTTCTAACCCTGTATGACTCATTACGGTTACTAAAGCTGAATAATGATTACTGTACTGACAATCCATTTAAGGTGCGAAAGATACTATTAAATTAGGAACATCAGACTGGAAAAAGGAAATGTATCTCTGTTCCTCAAATAATGTTTAGTAATCTTTAGATCCCTTTTTAAGCCAAAGGTCAGAGTGACTCACAATGGAGAGCTTCATTGAACATAGTCTCAGTGAATGCTCATGCAATCACTAAACATTTACCACTTAGAAAGGTTTTAAAGACTAAATTAATTTTAGACCTATTCTGTTTTATCAGCTCTAATCATAAGTACTTTATGCAATGTTGTTCAAGTAGATAGCCATTATAATATTGAATTACCATACAGTACAGAATAATACTCATTGGTTTCAAAACACTGGTGTGATTTTGAAACTTGAGAATGAGACACATGACTAAGCACTTCCATCATTAATATGATGGTGTTTGGTTTCAGCAGAACTAGGTCACTTCTGTAATCTTCAAAATAATAATTAAACTAGTTACTCGGTGTAGAATTTAATGACAGATTGTTATATATCTGAGTAACTCGAACTGCTTGTAAATATTCACAATGAAGAAGAAAAACAAAATGAATTCCTGTAAATAGCTTGTATAATGGTGAGTCATGTCTAGCACTGGGTGAATGATCTTGGCGAAATCCTGTGGGGAGGGGGGGTTAGGAAGTGAGGTTTAGGCCATGTAGATGAGACGTCCGTGCAGCATCCAGAATCTATTTAACTGAGTCACTGGGCTGTATTTTCAGCAGCTACCAGGAAAAGGACAGACAAATTTACTGACTGCTCCATTGTGTCACTTTGACAGAATAGGTTTATAAAATACTCAGTCATTTTGTTGAGTCATGCAGTAGCTTTTGTTCTTTCTCTTATTTGCATTTGTTATATAATACACTGCATACTTTCATTGTCTTTTTTAATTATCCATTGTCCATTTCTTATCATTTTTCGGTATAATCAGCAGCCTCTGTTCTCTGTGAAACTTAAATATTTGCTGATCATTGGTAAAGGACTCCACCTACTGGATGTGATATAAAAATATCGGTAAGTTGTTCCAAAATAAATCTGACTAAATAAATAAGATAATTAATATAATAATAAATAAGATAATTAACTAATTGCAATGGATACCAAAGAAACCAGAGATTGTGATCTATAGCATAATTCTATGAGCCCCCAAATTCAGGGGACTTCAAATGAGTAGACCTCACAAATCTGGAGATCAGGTGCACAAACCTAGCTGGAAAAGACCCAGGGGTTTTGACCTACAGTAAATACTGTACTTCGTTCAGATGTTAAAAAAATATGGTTTATTAATAATATTTACTTTAAATGTATTTTAGCTATTTTGGTTTGATAGTGCTACACTCAAACCACAGCCATTAATAAAACAACTTATTTTGTTGTGTGAGTTTTAGTGTTGCTAAATCTTATTCATAGAGACAATTAGGACAGTTTGAGGATACTGTGGTATGAAATAGAGACAAACAGAGAGTGAGTAGGATTCTTGACAGTTTTCTTTTTTTATTTTTATATTCTCAGGACAATACTGAGCCATTGATTTACTGACAGGCAGAGGGAGTGGTTCCACTACTAAAATTCCTGCTGAAAAATCCAGTCTGATTAACTACCAGCTGCCAAATTGATGAGCTTGTCAAACTGGTAGACCATCTTTTACTGCTGGTATTTGCTGGTAGAAAGGAAACACTAGCTGAATTGTTGCTATTAATGTTACAATGTAGATGAGTTATTTTAAGACAGTAATAGCAGTAAACTCAGACTCAGACTCTCTTTATTTGTCATTCATTGTACATTGGTGAACTCAGAATGAAATTTCGTTGCATTTGGCTTGCACAGAATGTACAGGAAAATGTATGCAAGGATTATACAACCCCAATTCCAATGAAGTTGGGACATTGTGCAAAACATAAATAAAAACAGAATACAATGATTTGCAAATCCTTTTCAACCCATATT
>JAOTRJ010000016.1:6380810-6391161 GCA_028564905.1 Leptodoras praelongus
GTTGCCGGCTGGGCACCGGCTCCCCCGTGACCCCGTAACTGGGAATAAGCGGTATAGAAAATGACTGACTGACTGAAATCTTTTTACAAGTTGCAGTAAACAGTTCTTCGGGTGACTGTCGCACTCGCACACACTTCTTTTTTACAGCAAAACCCAGGAGCCTTCATTTTTTTCTGTAATGTTTCTTTTTTTGGCAAAGTAATGTTTGGAAATCTATACTGACTTAATAATCAGAAAATATCTATAACTATATATATATGTGACTATAATTGTTTGTGTGTGTGTCAGGATGCCCAGATCGAAAGGGAAAAAGCTGTGTATAATATCATGGGTGGATGCACGGCACTCGTGGTGGTGTTCATTCTGGGCAAGCTGTATGTTGCCAATGCAGGGGACAGCAGGTGAGTCACACTGACTGCATCTTATAATCCCACACACAGTGCATACACAGAGCTCTCTTAGTTTCTCATTAGTGCTCAGTGAGGCTTGTAGTGCTGGTGCACTGGCCTTAATATTAACATATTAAGCCCAACTGGTTCAAACAACGTTTATCATGTGAAATCATGTGACTGTTGTGGTTTAATCAATACAAGTGACATATTACTAATACATTGTTATTGTGTAATTACACAAGCAATCTCATATTGTTATTCCTAAATTTAGTCATTATTATTATTATTCCACTCATTTTTGGGAACACTTCTTCTCTGATGGTTTGTAGGATATCAGCACCCTTCCAGTGCACAGGTTTGTGATAGGCTTGTTCATGTTTTTAATAGCCATTTTTAATCGCTTAATTTGACCATTGAAAATGACTGAAGGCTGTTATATGCCTCTTGTGGTATGCTGCGGATGTGCAGTTTGCTTGATTCAATGCTTCAGGGGGCTTCATCAACCAAAGCGCTGACCTAAGCACAAACTCGAGTGAAATTAGTTGTCAGTGTTCATAGGATAGTGGGTTTAGGATGAGCTTTAATGAGCTGGATGTTGTCTTACATTACATGCCATGGATATTCACCCAGGGGCTCAGCATTCAGAGCATCACTGAGGTGGTGAGGAGCTGCTGGTAATGGGTTTACATCTGAAACTGTTCATACATTCTTTATGTCCCAGCTCCTCTGTGGATTTATTAGAGACTATTTTTCAGTGGAAAATACCTGGAGTTTTGCCTCCAGTTACTTAAAAACTTGGTAGTTAGGATAGTCAGGGGTTCACATAACTGGTGTGCAGTGTGTGCTGCTTGGTCTAAATAACAGATGTGCAGCATATGTTACAGAAAGACACATCTCAACTTGGTTGTCATTTTTGGGACACAGCTACCAAAGTAGTAAGGAATAAATAGTAAAAAATATAAAATAAAAATGCATGTGTGTCAAGCATGAATTTGGCAGTGGTGGAAAGTAACTTACTACATTTACTCAAGTACTATACTTGCATACAGTTTTGAAGTGCTTGGACTTTACCTGAGTATTTGCATTCAGTGCTACGTTATACTTCCTACTCCACTGCATTTCAGAGGGAAATATTGTACTTCCTACTCCACTGCATCTACTTAAAGGCTTCAGTTACTATTTAATTTGAAGCTGAAGAGTTTAGACAATGTAATATAACAGTGTTATAAATTACAACACATTGTTAAAGATTAAACCAGTGAAGTCTTTCAAAAAGCCGTGTGTATTCAGGCCACAATTCCAGGAGTTGTTAACAGCTCCAGAAAACAATTAGTTTTCCTTCTGACCGTCTCGTATCGTTTCATTTCAATAAATGTTGCAATGATCTAATACCTCGCCAAGAGTCAAAGAGTAGAGAGACAGACCAAAAACTGAAAACAGATTTGTGTATCAGAACTTTGTGTTTATTTCCTTCCTCTTAATCATTTCATGACTCCTTGGCTGTATCTGGTGTCCCTCCAGCAGCTACACCAGTAACATGCTACTTAGACATGACACTTATGATGTCATATTTAATCAAAGATCAGTCAGAGGGATTTTTGCATTGCTGTATTAGTACTGTTATTTAAGTAAAGATCTGAATACTTCTTCCACCACTGGGATTAGGCTTATTTTTCTTGGTTAATACTTGTGGAGGTGTTCCTATATAATATAATTGAATGCCCTTGAAACATGCAAAATATTTTTACAATGTTTTTTAATACTGAACACAATATTGAAAAAGTGCATCTTTAAATATAATAGTGAGAGATAACGGTCAGACTGACAGTCTGCTTTATATTTGTAATGGCATAAGGCAAAGAATGTTAACAATAGCAATAGGATCTGCTACAGCACAGATGTAGCTAATTTCCAGGAGTGCAGTCACACTTGCATTTTCTTGTGAAAACTATTCTTTTTTAGAGAATTTAGAATGTTGACAAAAATGTGGGTGTGGCCTCAGTGCATATTAGTACCAATAACAAGGGCATCGAATCTGTACCTGTCAACTGCAATAACAGATATTTGGACTCTTTACCCCTCAGTCCCAGTATATGAAGCATAGTCTTTGAGTCTGTCACTTCCAGTAAAGGAGGAGTGGCAGCCTCAGTGAAGGTGTAGCTCTGTACCCATCAGCCCCAAAAAAGGTAATGTGGCCCAGTAAAGTCATAATAAAGGAGGCATGTCCTCTGAAATTTTCAGTCCCAATAAAGGAGACATGACCTCTGTACCTGTTGACCTCAATAAAGAAGGTGTGACCTGTTAGTCCCAATATCTCTTGGTACAAATAAAGGAAATGCGGCTTTTGTACCCATCAGTCACAGTGAACCAGGCATGGCTGAGACCATTGGCAAAAAATGTGGGTTTGTGCCTGTGAGTCCGAATAAACGAGGTGTGTCCTCTGTGTCTGTCCATCCCAATAAAGTGCATGTAGCCTCTGTGCCTGCCTGTCCCAATAAAGTAGGTGTGGTCTCTGTGCCTGTCCATCCCAATAAAGTGCATGTAGCCTCTGTGCCTGCCTGTCCCAATAAAGTAGGTGTGGTCTCTGTGCCTGCCTGTCCCAATAAAGTAGGTGTGGTCTCTGTGCCTGTCAGTCTTAGTAAAGTTGGCATGGTCTTTATGCCACTCTGGGAGGTGTGACCTTTATATCTGCCACTCGCAGTAACAGTTCTGGCCTGTTAGTTGTAAAACAGAAGGTAATTTTTGTCTATTGACTCACTTTGTAGGGTATTGGAAGAATTGCATCAAATAAATTGTGTGAAACATACACACAAGTAATTTAACAATTATCAGTTTATTCATTTAAAAGCCAATGGTGGTTAAATGATTTGATAAAAATAGCCCAGTGTGAATTCTTCTGTCTGCATTCTATTCTTCTTGTTAGCTGTCACACTGTAAGTAGGCCCTTGCAGTTTGCCAGCCTGTTCTCTTACATTGTATGGTGTTAATGAGTGGTTATTTGGAGCAGGATGTGAGTGTTGTAAAAAATAATTCAGTCCCACAGACTTTTCTTTGAAAGCCCCCTGGAGAGAGAGAGCTCCACAAAACAATCCCAATGTTGGCATCCAACAGTGTGTTTGTCTATTAATACACACTGTAAACAGCCCATTCTCCCGACATCCTTAATTTGTGCTGTCACACACTGAGAAACATTCGTTTGGTGTAACTGTTTCCTTTTTCATGTGAGCAGTAGGCTGTATTTAGCGGTTCTAGCTGGGTTGCTGTTAGAATCTAAGGGCTTAATTAACCTACTTTTCAGTGTTGATCAGTTTAGGATGAACTCTGGTTGGTCTTTGTGTGTGTGTGTGTGTGTGTGTGTGTGTGTGTGTGTGTGTGTGTGTGTGTGTGTGTGTGTGTTTTTCAGAGCTATCATAATCAGGAATGGTGAGATCATCCCCATGTCTGCAGAGTTCACCCCCGAATCAGAGAGACAGAGACTGCAGTTTCTGGTTAGTATAAGATCAGTGGAAAATAGCTGCTGAATTATAAATGCATTTTGGTAATAAAGTAATAAAAAAAGGAATACAATTTTATTAGAGCCGTAATCTTCTGTCAAAATGCTTACTGTTTTAAAAGGTGACTAAGCAAGGAGTAAAACATGAAAGGATATCATTGAAATTATCATCATCTGGGTGGTATGAATGTGGTCATATACAAAGAGTTAGTGTTATTTCTCTAAACTAAATTATTTTCCTATAACAGCATGACCCACAGTGACAAGTCAGTTCTTGTTATCACTTCCTTTATAACTGCTATATACCCTCGCTTCCTCACCAGTCTTTATTTTTTCCTCTCTTGAAATGAATAGGGCAGACAAATGTAGCCTGTCATGTTAATGAGAAACAGGGAAAACCTCGAAGATTCTCTCATGGCACAAAACCTAATGACTGTTTCAAATCACTTACACTTCAGACTCCTTCCATAATTGTAAAATAAATGTTTTAGAATTTTAATGATTATACTCTTTGTTGCATAAAACATACATTTAGTTTGTTGGCTATAGAACTCTTTACTACTATACTTTACTATAGAACGTATTAGAATGAGCACATTAATATGAAAATGATTCGTCTGAAACACAAATTCAACAGTGCTATAATCATGATTAATAGTTGATGTCGAGGTTAATATATTAAATGAAATATCAGATTCTAAGGATTTGCATGTAATTTGTGTTACAGGGTTACATGCAGCCTCATCTGTTAGGGGGAGAGTTCACATACCTGGAGTTCCCTAGGAGGGTCCAGAGGAAGGAAGTGGGCAAAAGGATACTGTACCGTGACTTCACCATGACTGGCTGGTGAGGATACTTGATCTCTTACTGTGCATCTTTCTATGTACAGTTGTGGACAGAAGTTTACTTACACTCATAATGGACGTGAATGTTATGGCAGTATTGCTCTCTCTGATTTCTGTGAACTGTTGTTTTTCTGGAGCAGAATGAGTGTATAATAATTATGAAAAAAAACAAGACTTTGTTGCAATGAGTTTAAATGAATTTTTGGAGGGTTTTTTAAATCAACACCTAATATTTGGTTAAATGTCCCTTAGCCAGTTGTTCCTTGACCAGTTGCTGTTGGTAGCCATCAGCAAGCTTCTGACAGAACTCTGTTTGGATATTTGTCTACTCTTCTTGGCAGAGTTCAGTTCTTGGTTTCCTGGCACAGACCCGACTTTTAAGCACAGTCCACATGTTTTTGATATGGCTGAGGTCAGGGCTTCGGGAAGGCCATTCCAAAATTTTAATGATGGCCTGCTTTATCCATTACACAACCAGCTTTGATGTGTGTTTGGGGTCATTATCCTGTTGGAACACTCATCTGTGTCCAAGTTTCAACCGTCTAGTTGATGGTTTGATATTATTCTGGGGTAGTCTTCTTTCTTCATTATTCCATACACTTTGTACACTGTACCAGTTCCACTGGCAGCAAAAGCATGATGCTCCCACCACCACTCTTAACAGTTGGTATGGTTGTATTTGGGGTTGAATCCTAACCTTGAATGCTAACCAAGCATACCTCACCTCACTTATGCACCAACCTCTCAGCCCATGGCAATGTAAACTAGCCTGGCTTGGTGGTTCGTGTGTGTGTGTGTGTGTGTGTGTGTGTGTATATGTGTGTGTGTGTGTGTGTGTGTTCCAGACCATCAAATCAATTTCCTCTCAGCTGAGGGTGACAGTTTGGGTCTTCTTCTAGACCATGTCAAAGGAGCTACCCCTCCCAGTAACTTGTATTTATGCACTGATGATCTTGGAATCTGCATTTGTTTAGAAATTGCTCCAAGAGACATTCCTGACTTGTGTGTGATCATCTTTCTCAGATCTGCACTGAGATCCATGGATTTTCCCTTTGTACTGTCTGTTGGTTAATCCAATGAGTGCTGTCAAACAAACCCTTTTTATGTGGACACAGAGAAGCTACCAGCTGTAGTCAATCATCATCACTAACAGGAAGCAAAGAGCCCTTGGCTTTGGAAAGTTAAAAGACATTTTTGAACTAATTAATAATCAAAATATTAGGTGTGCTGTTTGTATAGTTTTGACGGATGTATGTATCAGTTTAAACTTCTGCACCAAATTCTTCATTTTTCTAGTAAAGATGTATGTTGTACACTCAGTCTGCCCCAGAAGAAGAATCATTAACAAATCATTGAAAGCCTGATATTGCCAGTACATGTATGTCTATGTAGAGTGCATGTAAACTTCTGACCACAACTGTATATGATTAACAAGAGGGAGGAATCTATTTCTCGATTTCGGGGATCTTAAACATGCCGGATCTTTAGGTCCATTCCTTGATGTAGTGGCTTCACAAAAATGGCATTAAACAGCAGAAATGGCACACAAGTAATTCCCACAAAAGCATTTAATAATAGTTGAAAAAAAAATGATAAAGTTTGAACTATAAAGCTCATATGAGTCTTCCAGATTATGGTGTGCTATCTCAAACCCAGAGGGCTGTTTTTCTTTTTACTGCTTTCATCATACTTGTCTGTGTTGGTCATTTGTGAGATGTGCGAATCTTTTCATCAGACAGACAATTCTCTCTACTCGTACTGTAATTGAGGAAATTTCTTTACTCATTTGCTTTGCCCCTACAGGGTGACATTCATTTCCCAATCTCTTGTGTTTGCCGGTAATTAAAACAGCCTTAGTGTTGCTTTGTTAGGAAACAAATTTAAAGTGAATTTAAATGAATTTAAAACCTACTCATTTAAGAGCTGAAACAGTTTGAGCTCTATTTGTTCTTTAAGATTAATGTATCCTTGTGAATTGCATTGTTATAGAAAGCTGATTCTTATCCTTATTCTTTATGTTGCACGATGCCATGAAAAACATACAGTATATCAGATTGAAAAAAAAATTGTGAATTTTAATTAAGCAGCAATTAGAAAAATTGGTTTGCATGACAATAGCAACTAGTGATTGATAGCCTGGTGGTTCGTATTCAATAATTTTGGTGGCACAAACCTATATATAACGTAGAGGAGAAAGGCAGTCCACATGTGCAAATCTATTACTATAAAGGTAGTTAAATATATCTCTGACCTTGTTATAATGTGGGATTGCCGACCATTTTTAAACCATTGTCTTGTTAAAAAAAAAAAAAAAGAACACACAGAGAGACACAGAAGATGCACACAAAACTATGGAATCAGTTGTACCTTTTTTCTGTTAATAAAGAACAAAACTAAACTTCATTCAATTGATCTGTTGTAAAAGAGCAAATTTTTAACAAGCCCTACAACTTTGTCCTGTTTTCAGGGCGTATAAAACCATCGAGGAAGAGGACCTCAGATTCCCTTTAATATATGGCGAAGGAAAGAAGGTAAGAAGAAAGCAAAGAGTTAATGGAGGGGTCCATAGAAAGAAAAGAGTGAAGAATGATGGAATAATATGATCAGAGAAACAGTAAAAGGGTGCATATGGTTCAGTGTTGCTCTCTAGAATAAAATACACAACAGGAATGTGTGAGAAAAAGAAAGAAGTTAAGATGAAGAGTGGAAGCTGATGAGTGGAGTCATGGTGTTAAGTCTGAGAAAGAGATCAAGGGTAAGAGTGTGAGAGAAGTGAGCTTAATTGTGCTAGTGGGACTGATGAACAGAGAGCATTTCCCTGTCTCCCTGAGGCTCTGTCTGCTCTCTGCTTCAGTGTTAATGCTCTCAGTGGAAAGGCTCTCTGTTCTGCAGACTGTCATTAGATACCACTGTGGCTCAAATCACCTAGCAGCTACTCCAAAAACCCAAAGGAGCTGTCTGACTTCATGCCATAAATGCAGTAAAACCTGTCGCTCACAGACACACACACAAATGCAGACTGGTTATCTGGCTCCTTCCATGGAGGGCTGCACTGGGAATAGATAGTAACTCTATCACCAACATCCTGGGGACAGTGGCTTTAGAGACAGATCCAATAAATAAAAAAAATGATTATTTGAAATCCTTAACAGATACACTGGAAATGTACGGAATGCATGTTTGAATTAAGGGCTTAATTTAACCTAATTGAATGAACATGCCCAGACATTAAGTCTCCAGTTTGTCAGTTTTGGCATCATCATTATTTTTATTACAAACCCCATTTCCAGAAGAGTTGGGACACTTTCTAAGAATGCAATAAAAACTGAAATCTTGTTAATTCACTTGAACCTTTATTTAACAGTCAAAAGGACAAAGAAAGGATTTTCACTGTTTTCAATGACGAACTTAATTTTATGTGTTTAGATGTACACAAATTTAGAAACACTCAAAAAGAATTGGGACAGAGGCATGTTTATGAGGCATGGGTCTCATTTGGGAATTGAAGATACAATTGTTGCAGTCTGAGCTGCTCGACAGTCTGTGGTTGATGGTCGAATGGCTCTTCATGATGCGCCATACATTTTTAATAGACTGATCTGGGACTGCAAAAAATCTCAGTTGGGTCTGTGACCAGGAGGATCACGGCATACTATTAGAAGTTTAGTAAATGGATAGAGGGCTCAGATTTATATAGGAAAATTGCAACAACAACTATATAAACGTATTGGGCAGTCCCGATGAGGCGCTTTGCAGATAGAACAAAATGTAAGGTGGGAAGATAGTTTGATGATTTTAGAGCTGGGAGATGGGATTTGATCTGCGTGTGGTCTGTGTGGTTTGTATGTCATTGAGCATGTTCCTTCAACAGGCACGAGTGATGGCAACAATCGGTGTGACTCGTGGGCTCGGCGATCACGATCTCAAAGTGCATGACTCCAGTATCTACATTAAACCATTTCTGTCCTGCTGTCCTGAGGTAAATTCCCTGACACAACTGTACTTTCAGTATGTCTCATTTCATTGACTGAAATTCCCCAGAAACTTTTTCTTAAACTAGAACCCTAGCTTTTCTACATTTTGTAGTGTCACTTGGAACTGGACTTATGTCAGAAATGTACACAATAATGAGTTGGGGTGTAACGATGCATTGTGCCATGTGATGCAAAAATTTTATGTGCATCGTGAACATGTTTATAATGCCATCTAATGTATGTAATAGCATTTTTTGAATAGCAGAAGGCTGTCCACCCCCACTAGCACGTCATACATCATGCTTTCATACAACGCTGTGTCTTCCGCCTCATTAACAGCCTAGCAGCTTCAAAACAAAAGCAAACTTGATGCAAACTTAGACAGAGGCAGACAGTGTAGTGATAAGCACAGACGGTTGGACTACAAGGGCTACCCAGAACTATGTCTCTATAACAGCACACATGTGATCACCGGAGAGTGGGTAATGGTGAGCTTCGTACTCCAAACTTGCCCTCTTTTCAAGTCACACACCGGGCTAAACATAGTTGAGGAAATCAGCTGTTTGTTTCAAGTGAGGCACATAGCCGCCTTAAACCAGATCATTAGAGATCCCCCCGCATAAACTCATCATCTTTCTTTTAATTTGAAGGTGACTAAAAATTCTTTGTTAAAGTTTTTACTCAAGAAAATTACACATTATTTTGAATCGTCAAAACAAAAAAAAGAAAGTTTTCACTCAGTTATTTAAGATATGGTGAAGCTGCAAAAAAATAAAACGTATACCAGAAAATGTGCATTGTTTTACACTTCAGAAATAAAAAAGAACTGTCTTTCATAATTGTTCTTTGTTTAATTTTGTTTAAAATATCGTAAGAAAATCGAAAGTCAAAATCGTGAATTGAATCAAATCATGAGCAGACTGTATCGTCACACCCCTACTAATGAAAAATTTTGACAGAAAGAATGGGCAAAAATATCATGATCCAGATGTCCAAAACTGATATATCCAAGAAGACTTAACTGTACCCAACAAACTTCAAACAATCTTGTTTAACCCTTGTTAATGCTAATAATTACTTGTTACTACATATGCAAGGCACCATAGCTTTAAAGTCATTATGTGGTCACGAAGTGATGATGATGCTGAGAATTGCCTTGGTAAGCAGTATTTTCTGGATTCTGTGACATGAATGTTAAGGAATGAGCACTACTGCCGGTTCATCAATATCACCCATCACCTTACATCTGCCTTCATTTTGAAGGAACCTGTATCCCTTGAATGTTATTAAAGTTGAGGAGTGAACAGAAAGAGAGCTGGTATGCTCCTTTTCTCTTTTAGGCACGATTCTTATTTGCAATGGAGCTTTTTATTTTTGAAGTGGTATCTCAGAGTCAGTCCTAACGGAAATCTGTTCACATTTTAAACTTAGACTTGTGAGAAATTATACTCCTGACCTTTGTTATCTATTGTAAAATATAGCAGCCATTTCTGTAAACGTTTGCTTTAATTTCCAGCAGTGTCAGACTTGATGTTATACACACTGATCAGGCTGTACAGATCAGGTACTGTTTGGGTGGTGGATCATTCTCAGCACTGCAGTGACACTGATGTGGTGTTGGTGTGTTAGTGTGTGTTGTACTGGTGT
>JAOTRJ010000016.1:6434788-6445042 GCA_028564905.1 Leptodoras praelongus
CCACCCAGGGATCGAACCCGGGACCTTCTTGCTGTGAGGCGACGGTGCTACCCACTGAGCCACCGTGTCGCCCATGGTCAAGTTTCATACTGTATTACTACACTCACTGGACACCTGTTTAACTACTCTGTAACGCAAATATCTAATCAGCCAATCACGATGCAATTAGGCATGTAGACATGCTCTGGACGACCTGCTGAAGTTCAAACCAAGCATCAGAATGGGGAGAAAGTTGATTTAAGTGACTTCAAACACAGCATGGTTGTTGGCACTAGAGCCTAGACACTAGGCTGGTCTGAGTATTTCAGAAACTGCTCAGAAAATCACTAGGGTTTACAGAAAATGGTCCAAAAAAAGAGAAATTAGTTAAAATGCCTTGTTGATGCCAGAGATCAGAGGAGAATGGCCAGACTGGTTCGAGCTAATAGAAGCCCAACAGTAACTCAAATAACCAGTCATTACAACCAAGGTATGCAGAAGAGCATCTCTGAATGCACAATGCATCAAACCTTGAAGCAGACAGGCTACAGCAGCAGAAGACTACACCAAGTGCTACTCCTAAATGAGGCTACAAATCGCACAGGCTCACCAGAATTGGACAATAGAAAATTGGAAAATGTTGCCTGGACTAGGGGGTCTCAATTTCTGCTGTGACATTTGGATGGTAGAGTCAGATGGTAGAGTCATGGATGATTCCATGAAGAACTAAGGTAGTTCTAATGGAGTCCAACCCGGTACTGGCAAGGTGTACCCAATGAAGTGATGGGTGAGTGTAGTATTGACTTATTAGTACTGTATGCCTTATGCATAAGTTATATATCTGGTGTATATACACTCCCTGGCCACTTTACTTGGAACCCCTGTACAGGTTTTTATTCATGCAATTCAGTTAATGTTTAATTCAAACATAAAAAAAATGGGATGGCCACTATCACCCCTTAGTTGGCTTTCCACCCACCCAGTTGTTACAGTATGTTTTTGTTTTCTGCACCATTCCACATCATTTTGCTGCATTCCGATGTAATGCATTCACTGAAGCTCTTGACCTGTATCTGCATGAGCAGGGTTACAGGTGTTCCTATTCAAAGAGCTGGTGAGCATATAAAGCTGACAAGACACTTAACCATTGTCACGCTAATAGAAACATGCTGTGGACTAAATGTATTGGTGTATATAATTAGTTTGAAGCAACGATAGGATGTTAGGCACTAGTTAAAAAACTAATAAGGATTATGCAGAAGCCTTTTTTTGTTATTTTGTTATTTTGTATCCCATGCTCCCATGTATTTAATAAATATATCATCTTAAAATGTTTATTAAAAGAAGTAAATATAGCATCAACATCTGAATGTTTATACATGAAAATATTGCATGGAATTATTATAAATATTATTATTATTATTATTATTATTATTATTGACATAACATTCTTGAAGACGAATGACCATTTCCCAGCCTTATAAATCCACCCATATATTTGATTCCAAAGGTACAAGCACATAAAAAAAGAACAAAATAAAGCTCAGTGTGCTGTAAAAAATGCTACAGATCTCAAACAATGAATGAATACTAAATGGCATGCATTTTACTATTTACTACTGTAATACTACTATAAGAAAAAAAGCCCATGGGCCATTTAGGGTATTAAATGCACATGGGCATTACTACAGTCATGTGAATCTGTATATTGTGCACAGTAATATACAATCTGAATCAGCACCTGCAGGAAATGTCGAAACTCAGTACCTGAGTGCCTTCAGTACTTTGCTCAATAAGAGATTTCATTCCTTCTAAGTAAAGAAGGCCAGTACCTACTCACAGAATAGTGAGTCTATTGATTTAAAAAACACTCTGTCTTTATTTCAGCCTTATAGCTGGAATATGTGAAATATGCTCATGATTAACTCTCAGATTCTTGGTTCTCATATAAAGTTCTAAAACATTGTGTCCATCTGTTGCCCTGGGGCAGAGCTATCTTTATTAGGTGAAGCCGTTTCTGCCAATGCGAAGACAGCGAGCAAGCTCTCTTGCTCCTTTTTGGTCCTGGGTAAATCAGAAGATGGCCTGATGAGGATCTGTATACGCTAGAGAGAGAGAGAGAGAGAGAGAGGGAGAGAGAGAGAGAGAGAGAGACTAATATAATATACAAAGTCTCACAATATCTCATTTGTATTTTTTTGAGGTATCATACCTCTTTTAGAGTTCCTTTTGTGTTGCTGAGACTGTAGATCATCCATGCAGGGATACAAAGCATTGAGGACAAAGCCAGGAGCCAGCCTACCACATAACCCCACCAAGGATATGTATACTCATTGTTGTATTTAAGTGGTGTATATTTGATAAGGGAAAAAGCAAATGTGCCCTAAACAGAAAAAATAAATGGTTAAAAGCAGCATTTACTGTGGATTCTATAATTGCACAGATTACTGACTACTTTCCAATAACACATGAAATGAATTATTATTTATTGAATTATTATACCTTTACAGTAATGTATATGAATGTAAACCAAATGTAATCAGCATCAGCCTTTCCCAAATTATATAATAAGGAAATGTGAAGCTTGTAACATTTGATCCCATTTGGCTTATAGTAATAGATTTTGTCTCACTATGCAGGTGACCGGGGTGAAAAACATCCAGCAATACTTAATTAGAGGGCCTGGGCGATAGCCAATCATATCCTCCATATTATCATAGAAGCGATCTGCACCTGAGAAAACAAGATCAGCTGCCTCCTTGTGAAAGAATCAACAAGCAGAAACACCAGACATCTTACACATTTCTTCCACATCTGCAGAAACGTTACTCAGTCAGATAGCACTGGCAGAGATGACTGTTATAGAATTGGGAGATTTCAAATTTATCAAAATTGTAAAATGTTTCAGTATCAAAACTTTCAAAACAAGGCCAATATCAAATATTCTTTCTCTTGTGTCCTGCTATAGCATACCATAAATCCAGGCAATGCAAACTGTCTCAAATATGGCCATGAAGAGCAGACACATGCCAGAGGCTGCGTAGTAGTCAAAGAGCTGGAAGACGTACATCCCACCCTGTTTAATGAAGATTAAAATATCGGTTATTTTAGTCAAATAGCTTAAAGTTCAAATGGGACATAATCACATGAATTCTAGTGAGCCAATCGCAATATATTTCCATTTAAAGAAAAAGAAAAAAAAGGCTTTTTTCATACCTAATAAAAGATGCACTCTTAAGGGGTGAGGATGTAATAAAGAAGTACATAAAGTACTTAAAGTACGGTACATAATTGGAACATAATTGTCTTTTAAAGTAAAGTTTACACTATATACACTTTTGTAAATAAAATATACACTGAAGTACCAGAAAAACTGGTATAGCAGCTAATACTTGGTTTAGGTTCCCCACAGGATTTTGGAGGCAACGTTGCATGGTCCTCACGCTGATGTTTGTTCAGGCCCCAGCACAGAATTCTGATGTTGCTAGAGTCACTGGTGACATTCACCCAGAGCCTTTTTACGGCCACAGTGCTGTTGCAAGTTCAAGGTTTTGCCAGAATGCAGAAGTAGTCACCTTACACCCTTAAAATGCTCGTACGTGAAAATCCAAACTTTGCTTCTACCCACGAAATGCTATACCCGTCTAAAGAGGTCCAACTATTAAACTGCATTAAAGAATCACAAAATCGTGATAACTTACTTCCCAGTCTCATGGTGGAAACAACCCTAGAAGCTTCCAAAGATGTCTTTCACTTTATATACACACTGGCAGATATTTTGCATAGACCAGTTTTTCTGGTACTTGTAGTATACTGTACATATAGCTACAAAGATACAGATACACCCCAGCAACAAGAAAAACAGTTTATGTAGTCCATGAGAATGCAGTTGCCAATTTGGGTAGACTAAAAGACATGCAGGACTTTTTCTGTCCTCTGAAGCTCCTCAGATTCTACAGTACATCATTCACCTTGTAGACTGGGGGCTATATGTAAATGGGAATTAGACTGATCATACTCCTGGCAGATTTTATTGCAGAAGAGAAGTCCTTACTTCCATCAGCATGATGAGTCCCACCAGGAAGGAGAGGAGGCACACTACAAACAAGAAGAGCTCCCTGCGATTCTTACGGCGAAAGACGGTGGGATACATGTCTACTATGGCTGTAACCAGGCTCTCGACACACACAAACTAGAGCAAGATAAAAGATAAAAGACAAAACAGTTGTTTAACATGCCTAAATGTCTAATGGTTGTTCAGGTAATAACAACAGTGAATAACATGGTCAACAACCACATTATCAACACTTTAAAAAGTACTTTTTTGGTAAATGGTAGATTCTGTTTAGTCCATGACACTATTTATGGCCACTGCAGCAGTGCTGGTGGTCATATCATTTTTTTGTCAGTCTTTGGGGAGGTTTCTAATCTAGATTTTGTAATGTGGCTTTGGGGATTTGCACTAGCCACAAGAGCATTACTGAGGGAAGGCTCTGATGCAAGGCCTGGTGTACAGTCAGTGTTCCTAACCTGGCTGTCCAGTCCGAGGAAAATAATCATGATAAAGAAACAGCAGGCCCACAGATGAGAGAAGGGCATCAGTGTTACAGCACGGGGATATGCGATGAAGGCAAGGCCAGGGCCTGAAATGCAGGGGGGAAGAAGTAAGCTTTTGTTATTTTAATGAAGCTATACATTATCAAGCACCAATATCAAGCAGATGTGCTGGAGATCATCATAATCAAAAGACATACTCAACCCAGTCTCATGCAAAACTTAATCATTTTTACATACTGTGAAACATTATACAAAAAAAACCAACAAAAAAAAAAACAGTGAGCAATTTTGTGTTTGACCCAAACCACTGAAAACATTTCATATTAGTTGTTAAACCATTTTATATCTCTAGTGCAAGGCAAATTCCATAATACCTTTAGCTAGTAGATTATAGCATATTAATAATGTATTAATAATATTATAATGTATTATAACTGTACATTAATAATATTATTGAATTCAATAATAATTTAGATCTTATAAGGTGATGCTGCAAAAGGCCTGAAACTGATCAAACACTTCATTTCTGATAACTCGGTTATTTCCTCAGAGACAGAGAGACATACCGGATTCAGCCACTTCTGAAATTGGCACATTTTGCTCATATGACATGAAACCAAGGATGGAGAAGATGGCAAAGCCAGCCACAAAGCTGGTCCCGCTATTTAAAAAGCACAGAGCCAAGCAGTCCCTGTGAAATGGAAACATTTGTTGCAGAAAAGCTGCATTTCACAATACAGCTCTTTGAAATATACTATACATGTAGGATAGGTCATTAGATATTAGTTTAGAAGAAGTCTTTATTGGTACATATACATGACTGCACAGGAAAGGCACTTAAGCTGGGGTTAATGATGGGATGCAGAGAGAGCAGTAACCTAGAGCCTTAACCACTGAGCCACCATATGTATAGACAGTTATGTCTGTTTTGGTATATATATATATGTACAAATGTACAAATAACATTTGTAATGAAAATTAGTGTATTAAATTGGGGAAAAATGCACTGGCACTATTTTTCTCAGAATGGGTATATGTTCATGTTACAGTGTAGATCAGTTGTCCAAATACATACAGACTGACTTATGACTCTAATGATAATCATATGCAATACCTGTAGCAGTTGTTGTTGTATTTGTTGTAGCTCCCTAGTGCCGTCAGACACCCCAAGCACAAGGCATATGAGAAGAAAATCTGTGTTCCTGCATCCATCCATACCTGGACAAAAATATAGAGGAAATCAATACAAAATGCACAGTCACAGTTAACAAAGCTCTTCTGATTTTGCTGTTGTGTTTTTGGTTTTTCTGTCGAGTTTTTGGAACTCGTCGTTGCCTTTTATAATATCCATTTTTGTTTGTCAATGTGTTTACATACAATAAACAAAAAAAGCTGAAATAATGTATGCTAAAATATCCATCAAAGTTCCCTTTTCCCTTTCAGACTGTAATATACTGTATATATTGTAGATATGCTGTGTTCTCACTAAGTGAATTGCACTGAGGGGGGAAACACAGCAGGGTTTGATCGATCGATCGATCTATCTATCTATCTATCTATCTATCTATTCATTTTATGATTTCAAATACCAACCACAGGAAACCTAGTGCCAGTAACTGTGGTATAATAATCCGTGGTGCAACTCTGAACAATCTAGCATTGTTTCTATCAAACCCATGCCAAACCTAGCTCACAGAGCCAAGTTTCCAGAGTTTTCAGTTTGCTGTGAACACGAAGGTCACTAAGCAAGCAAAGCCTATTTAGAACATTAAAACAAAAACATTTAGACTGTGTGTGTCGGCGATCACTCTGTAATCTCCACTCTGTGATCTCCATCCCAGAACCCAGATGGCTTCAGTAAACACTCTGAACCCCGACTGAGGGTCTCGACATCCACTAAGACACCTGTCTGTTGACTCTTAATGCTCCATGAGAGAATCACTGAATTTACAGGGACATAGTCTAGAGGTAGAAAAAGGCTTGACTGGGTTGTACCTGTGGATCAGCTAAACGTCCAAGGTCAGGGTACAGATAAAACTGGATGCCTCTGCTGGCCCCAGGCAAGGTGAGACCCCTGATGAGAAGCACCAAGAGCATGACGTAAGGGAAGGTAGCCGTGAAATACACTACCTAGAAGGAAGAAAAGTTCATATTTAGTACCTCATATAATCCTTAGTACATCTCAAAATCTTAGGGAGAATAAATTATAAAGGGAAATGACCAAATATAGGTCAAATGCAATATTTTACAAGAAAAGGACAGGCTGGGCAATATAATTGTATACTATCCATATAGCAATACATTCCTCCACTTTATGCTTCATTTGAGGGTACTGCATGTCATTAGTACTGCTAGTACTGACTCTGTTGTTACTCCCAGTGATGATCGACCAGGTGGATGTTCAAATCCTTTTTGTACCTGGGTTCAATCTTTTATTTTTGTTGATGTCAAATAATCACAGATACGTGATGTTCTTTCTGGCACTTTGCTAGTAAATCTAAACACTGTACTACATACAATGATTTGCAAAATGATCCCCCTCCTTAAATGTTTCCCATTTCTTTGAAACAATTCGCCAACAATCATTCATTCGTTCTTTCATTTTCAGTAGCCACTTTACCCTGGGAACACATGCTGTACGGGACACCAGTCCATTCATGTTCACACATTCACATCTAGGCACAATTTTTTGCAGTCACACCACGTACATGCTTGTTTTTGACTGGTTGGAGGAAACCCGAGAACATGTATGACTCATAGACACGTGGAGAACATGTACAACTCATAGACAAACAGCGACCTGAGCCAACAGAACTTGTCACATGATCTCAATAAAAATAACTTTATTCCTGGAAGACCAGAAGAAAACTAAACAGACAGCATCATGAAGACCAAGGAGCTCTCAGAACAGAATATGGCACAACTACAAGATATATTTTTGGTCCATTTCCCAACCTCTAAAAAGACCAACCTTTCCAGTAGATTTCACTCCTTTCCAGATGCAGAAGTAGCAGAGGATCCAGGCCACGAGCAGACACAAGGCCAGATCCCAATTTAGGGAGCCCATATGGTCGATACCCGAGGAGAGTCGTAACACCCTTCTCCTGTTTCCATGCACCAAAGAGACATTATTTGACTTTGACTGTATCCCTGACAGTCAAATACAGACAATATTATACTGACATTTAATGTGTTAGGCTGCACAGTTGTTCCTTCACCACAGCTTGTGTATGTAAAGGTGTTAATGGTGGTGTTAAAAAAAACATTTACATGCTTTTCATTTCCCTTTATAAATGTGATTTGAATATTCTCTGATAACTTGTATATGTAATGCTGCCTTCTACTCCTATTATCCCAACCACTTTTCAATCAGCCCTATTTTCCCTGTCATAGCCGTCCATACTTGTTTGAATAATTTAATAATTAGTGTGATTGCCTACTGCCTATTGTTATCTGTCAGGAGTATTTGGGGTAGTTCCAGCTCTAAAACGTCCAACACAGTCGGGATCGGTGTGCTTGTATAAGGCTAAAGGATCCGTGCACTCGTTTTTATTGCCCTCTTTTCCCCTCCACTTCCATTGATTTTCATTTCAGTTTCTAATTTTCTGTCATCAGTACTTCTGCTTGAATAACACATTGCATACACACTATGACCAGTCTGATCAAATGTATTTACACTCCCAGGAACTATATGCTTAAAAAAAATACACAATCACGTGTATTCAAGTATTGGCACCCCAAACTATGTACTAACACTAACACACACACACAATCATGAGTCTAAGCACATGTATTGGCATCTTCCACCCCAGACTATGTGCTTACACACACACAAATGCGAATGGTGCTGATGGTAATTGCTGTAATCACACTCACATTTTCTTCAGGAAATGCACCTCTCTAGTTTATCATATTCTTCATTACATTTGTACATGTAACGGCAGTGTAGCTCTGCGGTTAAGACACTGGACAACTGACCAGAAGGGTGTGAGTTCAAATCCACTCTGAGCCTCACACAAAGTTACAATAGGAACAATGTTCATTTTCTAAAGTCTTTTGAATGAGAGCAATTTTATAGAAGACAACAACAGCCCGTCCACTTTTTAGCACTTACTCCCAAAACTCAATGACAGGAGATGTCGCATTAGCAGGAACTGTGAAGTTGGCCGAATCATTCCTCTTATGGAACTCCACACAAGTGTCTTTAAAAAAAGAGCACAACAACTAATTACCTAGGAAGCCATGCACTGTAATTATGTATACTGTAAAGACTAATGGGTCTGGCTAGTTTTTATAGTCTCACCTAGATTCCAAGCATTTTGACAAGAGGACCATGGCAACTCCCAGGAAAATGAGTGGTAGAAGTAAAAGATGGCCCATGCCAGAACAATGATGTAGTAGAAATTCAGTAAAGATACAATGACCTGTGTGCCATAGCCTAGACCTGTGCAGAACATTGGGAGAAAGGAAATAACTCCAGGAAATAATGACAAAAGAGAAAAAGGACATTTGATTCTGTAGGGGGAAAAAAAGATGGAAGAAATCACTGATCATCAGTTATTTGTAAAACAGAACAGACAGATGTTTTACCCTCAAAGAGAGGGCTCATCTTTCTCCAGCAAGTGACGCCTCCTTCGCTAGTGTACTGGCCTAAAGCTGTCTCCAAGGTGAACACGGGGATCCCACACGTGAACAAGAAAATCAGGTAGGGGATGAGAAAGGCACCTGTAATGTAAAAACCAGAACAGTTTAATCATAAACCAAAACTAGCAGGAGATGGAACAAACAATATAATAGCATTAAAGCTACATTCATGCTCTAAATAACTGTTTGAGATACACTCTGTGGCTACTTTATTAGGGACACCTGCACAGATTCAGTTTTCCAATGAACCACTAATGTGACGGCAGCGCAATGCAGAAAATCACGCAGCTTCAGTTTAAAAATTTTTGACTGTGATTGTTGTAGACATAGGACGATTTCAAAAAATGCTGATGTCCTGGGATTTTCACACACTACAGTCTCTAGAGTTTGTTGGCTATTGGCATGGCTGAGTGAAAACACCTTGTTGATGAGAAAGATAGCCAGATTGGTTTGAGCTGACAGGAAGGCTACAATAACTCAGATAACCATTCATGGTCAGCACAAAAGCATCCCAAAATGTAAGCCAAACTTTGGGGCAGATGGGCTACAACAGAAGACGACATCAGACAACAACAGCAATCTGAGGCTACTGCAGACACAGGCTTATCAAAGGTTTGTAAGAGAAGATTGGGAAAAGAGCAGTGATGCTCAGCATATACAGTACCAGTCAAAGGTTTGGACCCACCTCAACTTCAGTGGTTTTTCATTACTTTTTAATTTTCTGCATTGTAGATTAATACTAAAGTCATCCAAACTATGAAGAAATACATATGCCATTGTTTATAAACAAAACAGTGATAAACAAACCAGAATAAGTTTTATATTTTAGATTCTTCAAAGTAGGCACGTCTTGCTTAGTTGATAGCTTTGCACATCTTGGCATTTTCTCAGTCAGCTTTATGAGGTAGTCACTTGGAATGGCTTCCAGTTAACAGCTGGGCCTTGTCAAGAGTTGAATCTTGAAAGATCTTGAATTTCTTGCCCTCTGTGAGACATCAGTTGTGTTGTGAAGAGGTAGAGTTTACAGGTATACAGTGAATAGCCCTATCTGAGTAATGTTCTAATCCATATTAT
>JAOTRJ010000016.1:6490158-6501024 GCA_028564905.1 Leptodoras praelongus
TTTTTTTAACCTGAAAAGTGGTGTTATGTAATGTGTTGCTTTTATTACTGACATATAAACATTTTGTGTACCATTTTTGTTGAAAAAGTAACGTTTGGAAATATAAAATCCTTTTGTACTGATTAAATAATGCAGAATTAAAATATACAAAAAAATAACCTCTATAGCAAAAGTTGTACCTAAAAACAATAGGGTGCCTAAGACTTTTGCACAGTGCTGTAGATGAGTTAAGTGAAGATAAGCTTTCTGACAAAGGGTTAAAAAGAAAAGATCTTTTAAATAATTAAGCAGAGGGTCTTTTAAGAGACAAATGATTGGAGCGTGTGCACCTCCCTGTGGCCCGCCTTCACCCAGTCAAGCTGTCAAGCTATGAGTCCTCACTTGTAGGAGCGACTGAGGACGATCACCCAGAAGAGAGAACATGTCCCTAATTTGGATTTTAGTACTCTGCAGTTTGCATGAAGTTCTTTCAGAGCAAGGTAAGATATAACCTTCTGGTTTTCTATTTTACACCGTTTTAAATCCTAAAACTATTTAGACTATGTATGGAATGCTGCTTAAACTCACACCCGACACGGCATAAAAAGCAGAAGAAAAAGTGTCCTTTTATCTTGAACTTTTACTGAGGTGGATGTGGATTTTGTTGTTTAATAGATTTTTCTGTTATGCACTGCCCATGCATCACGTGAGAGCCGTCATGTGGCATCTCAAGCAGGAGATTTGGGTCAGGTTTTTTTTCAGTGTTTCAAGGTGGTCTAAATGACAACCCTGAGAACTAGGTAAGGGTTAGCCTGGCTGAGGATCCACTCAGTGAATCCTGGATTTCATCTCGGCTTTCATACTGGCAAGAATGATAATCTGATTTTCACATCTGTTGTGGTCAAGGAGAATGAAGGAAGAATGGTTTGGAGCAGCTGACATGAACTTGGCATGAAAAGCTCTTTGGAGTGTAACATGCATGTCTTGAATATACCTTTTACATTTTTGGAATAAAATGCTTATCATCTTTTGCATGAAAGGTTTGCATACCCTTAGGACAGAAAGGGGACATTTTTTTTATACCAAGAAGACATTTATTTTATATTATTCTTTTTTTCACAGATGTCTCCTTACCATCATAACACAACAACTTTATTTATTTATTAGTTAGTTTGTTTGTTTATATATACATTTTTTTTAAAAATTGCACAATAAATTGCACTGTAATATTTCATTTTTAACTTTAAATTCACTTAATTGTACCGACCTATACTTCATCCTGATTTCTTTAGAGTTTGGCAGTGAGAAGATGTCTTTGGAGGCGTGCTGTAACAATGGGAGAGTCTATGCTCTGGCCAATCAGCATTGTGATTCCCTTCCCTATATATCCCACTCCTCCTTCTGCAGGTAGGAAAACACCTGGTCTGGGCCTCCATTACAGCTGTTAACACCACAAATCCTATGTTAGAGGAAGCAGTAACTTCTGCATAGTTTTAAACAACTGGCTGACTCCCAGGCACAACAGCACCGTATATTATACCGACGCAGACGATGTTGCTTTATATATGCACTGGCAGATGTAACCAATGACATGCATAGGTGACATTGCTGTGTATTTTGCATTTTTCTGGTAGTTCAGTGTAAAATGCACCTTCATATTGGTGTTATGATGATTGGATTGAATTTAAAGTTAACGTGAGGTGAATTTGCTGACTAAAATGCACCAATACATTAATACAAATGATCAATTCCCCATGAGATGTGAGTGACAAACTTCACATTCCAGTACTCTTGAACCCATGTTTCAAGCAACTCATGGTCCTAAATTTCCTTGTAATTCACTCACTTCATTCATTCATTCACTCATTACAGACTCATTCGCTTACTTCATTCACTCAGTCACTCATTCACCCACTCTTTCACTTACTGACGCATTCACTCACTCCTTTGCTCACTCATGTATTCACTTGTTCACTTACTCACCCCCAGCTCACTCATTCACACTTCCATTCACTCACTCACCCTCCCACTCACTCATTCACTCACTCACCCACCCTCCCACTTTATTTGGCATTAAAGTTTTTGGAAGTCTTCATTGTCAGCTGTTTGTAACAGGCAGAGGTAGTGCTCTGTTATTATTCTCTATGCTCATGATTATTTTTCTATAATGGTATGCCACTGGCTATACATCATTCCTTACTCGATCATAGCAATAACTCATCCTAGTAGCATCTTAAAGTTTACATTTTATGTCTGCTTTGACCTTTTTGAGGTCTTCTTTATAGCTCAGTGTTCTTAAAATAACTGAATTGTCATTATAGCACTAGAGAATATAACTATTGCCAATAGGCAGAGAAGATTTTTTTGCCTGAAGGCAAGTGTGGATTAAAAAAAAGAGTAATATACAAATCAATATTAAAGTCTTTGTGTTTAGTAATCTGTGCACTTTGCTGTTTCACAAGGTACCACAGAAATTTGTAATGATAAAGTTCACATGTTCTGCTCTCTGTTTCTCTGTTCTGTGCTAGGATGGTTCAAAAGAAATGCTGTCAAGCTGCACTGAAAGATGGTCTCTGTACCAATGGCATGACCAGTGCCAAAAGAAATGGAGCGTGTGATGACTTCTTTTTTCAGACAGACCCCTATACAGTCAATACTGTCAAAGTGTGTGCCTATTTCTTTTACAGGGTTTAATGTGCTAGTAATATTTAAGGCTTCAGAAAGCTCTCAGGCATACTCTTTATAAACTACATAAAGCATATTTTCTCTGTGCCATGTTTCTCTCCTTTTCTGCCTCCAGATGTGCTGTGAATGCTGTGTTCTTGGGCTGTTGGCTCAGAGAGAGACCCATACCTGTAAGTTGCAGATTCCTGTCACAGTTCACTGCAAGAATGTGGCATGGGCCTGCTGCATGGAGAAAGAGCATGGTTTAGTCCACCAAGGTAAGAGCATGGTTTAGTCCACCAGGGCCCACTTTTGTCATCATGACCTAGGCATGGGAGATACTGAGACAAGAAATCAGGGTTCAACATAAGCAATGGCCCAGAGCCAGTAAAGTCATATGTCAGGGAAGTTGACTGGCCAGTCGGTGGGCCATTCATGTATGGAATACTTTTCCAGTTATAGAATAGTGCGAAAATGCATAAAATGCTCAGGAGATATGTTATGTTGGAAATCTTACACCACTGTTATTACATATATTTTAACAGTGGTTATTACATAATAAGATATATATATATATATATATATATATATATATATATATACAGGGGTTAGACAATATATATTATATACATATAATAATGTATATTATACTGTTTATCACCTACTGGAGTTGGTTTAGGTCAATACTTGAATACTTGGGCCTGCAGTATAACTGACTGTTGATCTGAAAGCTTTCACCAGTAATACACATGTATTTACAATCACTATCAGTCATCCATGTCTGATAATAATCAGTGCTTAGGCTATAGGGGCGTTTTACTGCCAGCATGCCTTCTATATTCATTTTCACATTTTATATACTGTAGATAAAAAATTGTAAAGAATTAATTAAGAACTCATCAACTTTGAATTAACTAATGCAGCTGTTTTTTTTGCCTTTCTCATAGTGTCACCTCTGCTGAATAATACAAGTGCCAGTAATGGAGGTAATACCCAGGGCACTGACTTATGTTCAGGTAAGGATTAGCCTAAATCTCTTGGATTTTGTTATTATACATTAGAGAATAACATACTATATGGCAGATGTCATCAAATGGTGGCCCAAAGTCCAAATGCAGACTAGGAAAATATTTCATTTGAGTGAACTAAAAACCTGGAAAAATACTATAGCAGAGCCAGTTCTATGGCTGCCAGTGGAACTGGTTCCCTTGTGTGTAATTTTAGTTATACACAAGATAAGATGTTAAATTCCTTGTGCTATTGGTCGGGGATGTCACACAGTGGTTAAACCTTTCCGTTTCACATGCACATACTCGTATCTTACAGCCTAGCCTAAGTATTATAACACAAAAGGATGCACTACAACCAGCTTACATATACTTACTACTTACAGCATCAAGCTAGACTATATTCTTGCTCGTCTTGGTTCCAGGTCCCTTGGATTTAGTTGATGCTGTTTGTACTTACCTGTTACCTGTTGTACTGGCCACTTGAATTTATGTGCATGCACATCGCTATAGCAATTATCTTTTCACATGCCACTTGCTCTACATGTTGGTGCTATAAAGATATATTGATTAAGAAACATAATAAAAATATAATATAAGAATTGTATTCATTTTTCATGACCGATGAAGTGAAAACTTCTGACATTTCCACTGACACTTGTGTTTAACACAGAACGGGTAACGAGATGCTCTCAGCTGTGTGTGGGTAACGGTACTTGTATCTGCCTGAGAGGTTTCCGCCTTAAACCTGATGGCTACACCTGTGAAGGCAAGTTTAGTTCCTTACTTTAAATTCACACTCATTTTATATTTCCATTGCATGTGAAATGATATTAGAAAAACTTTCTTTTTTTCCCTGTTCAAAAAGCATGTATATTTCATGACTTTTGGAATTATTTATAATTCATATATAATTCATTTATAAATATACTATTTTGCCCAAGGTTTCGTGATATTAGAAAGAAATTGTGTGTGAGATAGATAACAGATCTGTGGAGGATATCGTTAAAGCTCCTTTGAATCAGTAGATTGAAATAAATGTATGTTACAAAAATTATCATGTCTGCAGATCAAGTATCGTGTATATGGTTTCATTAGTACTGATAGATTCTGTTATTTTAAAGTAATGTAAAAGTATATTAATATACAGTCTAATGAGCTGGCCTGGGTCAGTGTGACATCCATTGCTTAATAATGAATATAAAGATAGGATTTTTCTTAAGACAGAAAAGATCATTTGTGTTTCCCTTTTGCTGTCAGATTACAATGAGTGTCTGTCAGGCACTCACAGCTGCAGGCCAGGTGAAAGATGCATCAACACTGAAGGTTCATACCGCTGTCAGAGAGAAACCAGCTGTGGCACGGGATACGAGCTGACGAACACCAACAACTGCCAAGGTTAACCCTTAATCTCATGTTAATCCTTATTATTCTTAAAATTAAAGTGATCTGGTGGACTAAGTTCTCAGCAATGTTTTGTTTCTGTTAGATATTGATGAGTGTTTGGTAGGAACACATAACTGTGGGCGTGAATTCATGTGTCAGAACACCGCTGGATCATTTCGCTGCCATCCGCGACATCAGTGTGGCCTTGGCTTCATCCAGGATGCCGCTGGAAACTGCATTGGTTAGATATTTGTCCATGTGCAGCATTTTATCATTTTATACAGTGCACACATGTGAATATATACTATTAACATAACTTGCTGTCTTTCTCAGACATAAATGAATGCATACAAGAGAAGATCCCATGCCAACCTGGTCACATGTGTGTAAACACTGTGGGCTCCTACAAGTGCCAGATATTTTCAGTAAACTGTGCACGTGGATATCACCTGAACAAAGAGGGCACACACTGCATAGGTAAGGAGATTAGGTAGTAATTCTTATACATCGTTCTCTTTACCTAACCCTAACCCATATGTAATTTTGGCATGTGTACAAATTAATTAAGTGGTCAGAATGAGAGGTTTATTTCTCAAGTATCATGTCACATGGTAAGATTTAAAAAAATGGAAAACTTATTTTGCAGATGATCTAATTATCACTACATAACCACATCAGTCTACAAGGTAAAACTATAGGTATGTTTGGGGCATTTCCCCCCAAACATTTCATCATTTAGAGTGGCATGTGATGAGAGACAGTGTGACCAACCTATTCCTTATCTGAGCTCTGTTGTAGATACAAATGAACAGAAACTGATAGTGATAAATATAGAAATAATGAAAATAATTGGTGCATGCTATACAGACATTCATAGAAATATAAGTAAGTAGATCTAAGTAAAATAGATCTAAGCAGTTCTGGTAGTCAAACTAATTGTGCAAGAGTGGAATAAAAATACTGTATCTGCTAGGGGAGATCAGGCGTAGTTTTAAGGCTCCTTAAATGTGTCAAATATGGCTCCCCTTGTTGCCTGCAATGTGAATTGCATGTACAGTGAAATCCAATCCAATTCAATTCAAATTTATTTATACAGCGCTTTTTTTTTACAATATAATATACAATTTCGCTGACATCTAGCAGGAGCAGCATTGTTGACATTGTTGGTATGACAGTCCTGACTTGCATCCTTTGACCTCGGGTGAACCTCAGAGTAAAGCAACAGGAGATGTGTGAAAAGACTAATCAAAAGCCTGAGTAAATAAATATGTTTTTAATCTAGACTTGAACATTGAGACTGTGTCTGAATGCCAAATGAAATGTTCCTAAAAAGCCAACTAATATCTTTATATCACATTTCTACCAGATGTAGATGAGTGTCTGACACCACACAGTGCCTGTCAGGGCCATGACTGTGTGAACCTCCTGGGCTCCTTCCGCTGCAACTGCCGTTCTGGATTTACGTTCAATAGCATCAGCAAAAGCTGTGAGGGTAGGACCAGCTTTTCCTCCCCGGCCTTATATTATATGGTGTAAATACCCTGATCAGCCATAACATTAAAACCACCTTGTAAAAACCTACCTTGGTTTGATTGAATCAGACACAGCAGTGCTGCTGAAGTTTTTAAACACTGTGCCCACTCACTGTCTGTGCTGTTAGACACCTACGTTGTTGGTCCATTTTGTAAATGTAAAGTCAGACACAGTAACTCATCTGCTGCTGCACAGTTTTCAGCATTAGTCATCTTCTAATCCTTGATCAGTGGTCACAGGTTGCTGCCCACAGGATGCTGTTGGCTGGATTTTACTGGTTGGTGGACTGTTCTGAGTTCAGCAGTGACACTGAGGGGTTTAAAAACTGCAATGTCTGATCTAATCATACCGTCTCAACACACACTAACACACCACCACCACATCAGCATCACTGCAGTGCTGACAATCATCCACTGCCCAAATAATACCTGCTTTGTGGTGGTCCTGTGATGGTCCTGACCACTGAAGAACAGGGTAAAAGGAGGATAACAAAGTATGTGGAGAAACAGATGGACTACATAATTATGCTTCTTCCTCTTAGACAATGATGAATGCAGGAGCTATCCTGGACGCCTGTGCACTCATAATTGTGACAACACTCCCGGATCATACCAGTGCAGCTGCCATCCCGGGTTCAAGCTGGCCAGTGATGGCAAGAGTTGTGAAGGTGGGTCTGTAATTAATCAGTGTAGTTGCTGTTGATGGAATCCACAGCACTGGGGTTACACTGAATTTGATCCCTCCTTTAGATATGAATGAATGCGAGAGCAGCCCATGCAGCCAGGAGTGTGTGAATGTCTACGGTTCCTACCAGTGTTACTGTCACCGTGGCTATCAGCTCAACAACGTGGATGGACTTTCATGCGAAGGTAAAATATGTGTTATCTGGAGATCCATGTGTGACTGTGTGAATTAGTATGCAATTGAAGAAGTATTTAGTCATTTTAGAGCCCTCTGCTGCCTGTGGCTGATAGACGACTGATAAAGTACGACTGAATTATCTCTGAAATTTAATTATTGTAAAAATGACTTTTCTTTCCAATTTCTTTCAATGATTCTTTTTTAGATATTGATGAATGTGCTTTGTCTTCTGGAGGCAGAGTTTGCTCGTATCGTTGTTTGAACACACCCGGTAGCTATGAATGCACCTGCCCTCCAACAGGCTACTCGCTCTCCCCTAGTGGACGTACCTGCCTGGGTAAAGATTTTATAAAATATCATATGGTGCTTCTCATTATTGTAATTTGCAATGGATGGATATGTTTTCCTATTCATGTGTAATGTGTCATTCTACAAGAAAGCGGATTAAAGCCAGATCTATAGGAACCCATGCGTTTAGAATTGTGAAGGTTTGTAATTGGAAATGATGTAACCTTGTGTGCAGACATTGATGAGTGTGCAACAGGAGCACACAACTGTTCTGCCTCACAGAGTTGCTTTAACATCTTGGGTGGATTTCGCTGCCTGTCACTTGAGTGCCCACCCAAATACCAGCGTGTAGCAGAGAGGTGAGTATCTCATCATTTTGTTGAGAGTCAGCAATGAACGTTCTGTTCAGTGAGAAAAAAAAAAAAAAACAATTAGTGATTAACTTAGTAACTGAATGTATGGGATAATCGGTTAGGAGTAAGTGGTTGTAAGGAGTAATCTTAATAACCGTTCCATTAGGTGAGTTTCTGCACAGAAATATTGTGCAACATTTTGTATTTCTAAAAACTGTTTACATAAAATAACTATATATATATAAATAAATGTGATTAATAAAAATAAGCCTCTTACTGTAAACATCCTCCAGCTCTGTCCATTTTCCACCAACAGATCAATCAGCACCAAGCATGTAATGTTTAAAAAGAACATACCATTTCCGTTCAAGTTAATGTTGATGAGATGCTGATTTGTTTTTGGTTAATGAATTTTTGTCTTCAACCTCGTTTTATGGTGCTATTTTCATGCTACTTCCTGTGCTACCTTTCCAGTCAGTGTGAACGCTTGCCGTGTGAGCAAAATAGTGAGTGCCATTCCCTGCCCCTGAGAATCTCCTTCTACAATCTCACATTTTCCACCAACATCCCCATACCTGCTGCCATTTTCCGCATGGGGCCGTCCAGCTCTGTGCCTGGGGATGACATCCAGCTGTTTATCACGGATGGTGATACTGAAGGATACTTCAGTATCCAGAAAACAGCCCATGGTGCAGTGGTGTTTGTGCAGAAACCACTGCCAGAATCCCGGGACTTCCTGCTCACTGTGGAAATCAGAATGATTCGATACGGCATCAAAAGCATTTTTGTGGCTAAGATCGCTGTGTTTGTTGTTAATGACCAGCCCACTGTGCCCAACAGCTGGCCAAAGCCTTAATGCTGCTTCACTTCACCTGCTGTGTCTTATTCCTTTTAGTATTATAGCACAAGTGCACTCATGGGAGTTGGTGTCAATATTTCTTTGGATTTGAAAAAAATCGCAGATTTTTAACATAACCTGTGTGCTTGTTTCCCAGCTGGCTACTAATAGCAACTCAGCTGATTCATACTTATCCTCTGACCTTTTCCATCAACAGAAGTGATATGAAGGTCCTTCATGTGATAATAGAACCATGGTTACATAAGTATTCTCCCATTCTGCTTCTCTTCTGTGTTCTGGATTTCCAGGGTAATTTCCTTCCAGAGCGAGTTGAGACCATAGATTAAAATTGTTGTGTGGTTTCAAAACCCTTCCTGATGCACTCTGGACTGTGTATTCCTTGAACAATGCTTGAAATAAGTACTGATGTATTTTTCTATGAAAAATGATGACCCACATCAACATTACTCCTTCTGGAGGATACCAGTCACTCAAGTGCCATGTTTGTCCTTATTGAGTTTGAGAGTCATTAATATGCTGATATATTATTTATGAATAAGAATTAATTGATCACTCAATCGACGAAGTACTCTCAAACAAGTATTCTCCAAGGTCTGCCTTAGAGAAAGTATGTCAGTTTCTGCCGAGTATAATGCATTTCATTGCCATTGAAAGCTCTTGCCCACTACCATACCAGTACGGGCCCTCATTCTTCCCTCTCAGTGGGACGGAGCAGACAAACACTTTGTTGGCTGCTGTTCTTTCTTTGTTCAGACCACAGAAGAGTGGGCCTTTCAGTCACGTTGGCTACCCACTTTGCTCTCCACTGTACTCTTGCAGCGTGGAGGTGGTTGTTTAGTAGGCAACAGTTCTTGCATAGCCTGCAAGGTACATTTGCCCACCTCAGAATTGGCATTATTAATCTGCTTCTGCAGCATCTTAACACTGCACGCCAACACACACAACAGGCCACGTGTCTACTTTCTGAGTCAGTGGTGAATATCAATAAATCAATACTAAATTGCCATCACCCAAGGTGAAAGTCAATGCACTCTTCTTGATTGTGTAGATTTTACATAACAATTTTATGCAATCTTTTGGTCAAAGGATTTTTCAGCCCTTCTTAGCTTAATAATCAATTTCTCCAGCGCTTCAGCAAAAGGAACATGGGTAACTGGATAAGCATGATTTAGCCTTTTCTATAGGCTCCATGTCAAAACTCACAAGACGCCCTTGCTGTAGACCTTGGCTAGGAAACGAGCACACAGGAAACTTCTAGTTCCTGATGGAAATCACCCTGATAGTCTAAAAGTTAATGAAGTAGAGCCATTCTTTTGTCCTTATAAACACACTTGAGTATCCATACACTTGACCCAAGCAGATTTTAAAAATTATTTATTATATATATATATACATTTATGCACAATGTGAAGCTTATGTGTATTTATTATTTTGCTGATTGCATTGTATTTATATTGGATATGCACTGGATTAATAGGCCTTTTATTGTCTACAATACATAGGACCAAAAGCTGTTTCCTGGTTGTTTTTTGTTTCAAAAGCACACTTTCATACTCTGGTGGACAAAATTCTGCAGCTTACTTTATTAAAAAAGGGAGCATTTTGCTTTAAATAAACAAATAAATGGATCATTAGGTACAGATTGCACAAAGTGATTTGTGTATACTATGGATTATTTATTTGCTTAATGTTTATTTCACAGATTCAGCGTTAATGTCTCATTATTTATCCATTATTTTATAAACATTAAGATACACCAATTATTTTCTTCCTGTGATGTTCTTTTGATTTTCTGAAAATATCGACATTTTAGAAAAACATTACAACATTTAAAGGGATTAAGTATAAAAAATATGAAGGTGTTAGACCAGAGGCTATTTCTAAGTGTGTTGGAGAACAGAAATCAGTAAAAGTATTCATAATAGCAGGAGTATTA
>JAOTRJ010000016.1:6555057-6565149 GCA_028564905.1 Leptodoras praelongus
CCTACGATGGATTGGCACCCTGTCTAGGGTTGTTCCTGCCTTGCGCCCTATGCTGCCGGCTATGCACCGGCTCCCCCGTGACCCTGAAAAGGAATAAGCGGCCAAAAAGATGATTTTACACAATGGATAATAAACAAGCTTTTAAAATACATTTCATTTCAGCTGTCGGAGTTGTTAGCAGCTCCACCAATTAGTGAGTTTTCCTTCTAAATGTCTCATGGTTTTATTTTATGTTCAAATGATCCAAATCTCTCCTAATATCAGAAATATGAATGAAAACGTCTAAAAACTGAAAACAGATTTGTGTATCAGAACTTTTTTTTCCCTGTCCTATTATTCATCTCACCCGCTCAGATTTATAGTCCTTCTATATAAAACTGTAGGTATAGTAGTTCAAACTAGCTCCACCTCCTGGCAATATCTCACAACTCAAGTTGTTGTGGTTGACACAACATGCCACAGAGAAGGATTTACTCTAATATGTCTTGGGAATCAATGATTTTTAGAAGGAGAAATTACCAAAAATCATCTATAGGTGAATGTTTGTGTTTGTGGAAAAAAAAGGCTCACCAGTGCCCCTGGTGGCCATTAGAATTACTGCAGGTGTTTGTGGTAGTATTATGGTAGGATGGTTTCTCCTGTTTTCTATCACTAAAATGACAGAGTAAACTAAAGCAAATAATCTAGCACTGAAAATGTGCTAAGCATCTTTCAGGGTTTTAAAGGATTTAAATAAAGTAGGGACGGGTCAAAAGATTGACCAGTAATCCAACAGCTCAAACTGGTGAGTTTGGACTCTGGTGGATTTAGACCTTTTGATTCAGTTAATCAGGGTGAATTATAATAATAATAATAGTAATAATAATATGAATTCAGTTGTGCCTCTCCATAACATATGCTGCTTGTACAGCAGAGCATCCCTCGCAAGACTAAATTGTCTAGGCAATTCCTGTAAGTCAGGGGTCTCAAACTCGATCCACAACGTCCGTGTGGGTGGGTGCAGGTTTTCTTTCCAACCAAGCAGAAACCTCACACTACTGAAAGTCAAGATCCACTGACTAGATTCATTGATTAAACACAGGTGGAATGAGGTGTGGCTTCTGCTTGGTTGAAAGGAAAACCTGCACCCACAGGGCCTTTTGTGGATTGAGTTTGAGACCCTTGCTGTAAGTCTTTATGTGCTGGGAGCAAAATTCCAGTTATTCTGCATAATCCATCATGTGTGTTTATTATACTTCATTAGAAAAAGTACACTGATGTATAAAAGCAATTTGACTGAGTTTTTGATGGAGCTTTTACTGTGCACATAGATATTATTCTAACATTGCAATAAGATAAGAAAGACACGGACATAGACATCTACAGAAGTGGATACTATATATTATAACCTTTGCCTAGGTATATTTAACAATAAATTATTGCAAAAAATCAATTGTGCACCAAACGTTTAATGCATCAGTGAGTTAAGATTCTAAGTTTATAATGTGGAAATAAGATTTTATGTTTTATGGCTTTGATGCACATTGATTTGATGTGAAGGAGAAAGAAGGGGTTAAAAATGACTGTGTTTTTGGTACAACAAAATGCTCCAAGGTCATTTATACTGCATATTGTATCATGTATATTATATAGCATTAATTATAGTTGTATAAATCTACAGGATAATATCTTTACTAGATTAGTCTGTAGATTAGTTCATTTTGAAAATATGTAAGATACATCCTTAGATAAATCATAACAATGCCAAGTTATACTGTATGTCATGTCATGTCACTGATGGCTTATGTACACATTCTCTTTATGTTTATAATTAGACTCTATTAAAAATGACCCTGACTTGTCATCATCATTCAGGCCTAGGAGTCACGCAGTCTTGATGTGGAGCTTGTGTTGCCTTATGAACCTCCTGTTCAACACCATCCTGATGTCCTGTTACCATGGAGACGGTTATGCAAATTCTGACGCTTTCATTTTCTTATTTTTCGATCCAGAAGCCCATCACGCTGTTTCACGGCAGCACTCTTCTCCTTCGCCGTAGTGAAGTGAGTGACACGCATCTCTCTTGTAACAGAGCTTCTGGTGGGTGTTTTTTATATGGTTGCCACAAGCTGGCACTATTGCATTTAGATTGTAAAAAAAAATGCAGTATCCACATGCATATAAATATATTAATGTAAGCAACCAATTGTCAGATATCGTTAGTATTGAACCATCCTTATCTCTAATTATTCACTTCCACATGAACACTCTCTGATAAGATTAGGGATTCTTCAGTGTCATAGTGCCACAGAGAACATCAGACTGCATTTACTATCTACATGTGAAGTGCCCATATGGTTAAAGGATAAATATATCACATGGAAAGTCTGAGGACTGGCATGAGATATAAGCCATAACAGGATGTGGAAGAGGAGGTGGGTGCACTCTGTGCTTGGAGAGGCAGTACCTGCAGACTGGCTCTTTGCCGCAGAGCCTACTCAATAGTTCTCTCTCTCTACTGCCCAGTATTGGTGAACAAAGGTACTGCAAGAAAGGAGTGGTGCAAAGGAATGGTATATTCTACATATGAAAATATACATGTATTCCATCAAGAAAGAGACTTTAAATCTTCAGTGTGCACATACAAACTGTATGCCTTATGGCCTGCCATTATTAAATCAATGAATACTTGATCCATATGCACGAGACAGATCTTTTTCATTTTTTGTGCACATCAGTATCACAGCCACCATGCATCATCATATGTTCTTATGTTATTTTATGCAGAAAGAGAACTATTTCTTCCAAGGCACCACCACAAGATGGTGTAGCAAATTTATATTACATGACATTTCCCATTGGCTGAGGAGTTGTGCTTCTATATTTAGGCACTGAACTTATGAGCTGTTATGTAAGTGTAGGAGCAATCTGTGAAGATCTAAATCAGGCTCGGGTTCTCACAGAAACATAGATGTGGGTGATGTCAGGGTCACATTTCCAGTTTTTCGTGCTAGGATTTGAACATGTCTTCCAGGAAGAGATGTCTAGCCCCTGCCCTGGTGAAGTATAAACACATGCGCCGGATTTTCTCCATGACTGGAGGCGTGATGCTATTTGCGACAGCCATTTTGTTGTTGCATCCAGGTCATGTTTCCTCAGGCCCTAAAGAGGTGATGACGAGTTCTGTTACACATTGTAGACTTTATGTAAACCCAGCTCCAGCTCAGATGGCCAGCTTTTATCCACCACTAATTACAGATCCAAGATCAGATGATGGTGAAGGTTATGTTGTGATATGGACACTTATTTCAGGGTCTATGCTTCGTCTTAATAAACTTTGGCACACTATAGGTGTGTGCGTGTGTGTGTGTGTGTGTGTGTGTGTTGTGCATTGTGCGTGCACTTATGTAACCCTCATCACTGTCTGAATTTAAAGGTCAGTGCTACATGCTTACCTGCTCAAATCTAATAATGGCCACTATTTCTGACACATGTTTTGAAAATAAATATTTGACATGCAAAATACTGTTTGCATTTGGTGACCAGAGAAAATGTGTACAGCACAAAATTACAGTTTTATCCAGCCAAACAGGCTATAAAAAGCACAAATGTTGTTTACTGGGTGTTTAATACATGTATAATAGGGATGTAACTGAAAACAAATATTCTGATTGAACTGATAATGTTACTAATGGTTAGAAAAAACACTATTCACTTCTAATTTACTTTACTTGTTTGTTTTTTTTACCCAGCAATGTTAAGACTGTGCATCAAGGTGTGTGTGTGCCTCAAGGTGGGCATCCAACAGGATGAAATCAACAAAGATGAAATCAACAGGATGAAGTCAACAAAGACAACAAAAAGTTTTTTGCTTTTATGCACAGTTTAACATGTATAAAACATGCAGTCAGGGTTGCCATGTTTCAGCAAATTTGCCACCTACTAAAGACTTGATACTAGCCCAATATCTCAAGCACTGGACAAGTGAGACACATTGTTCTTGTTTTTCTCGGTTGTTCCATGGGAAACAAGTTTACAGTAGTGCACATGCATTTCAGATTTATTTATAGAGCTGCTGATCCATATAACTCCCACAGACAAATGACTATTCTCCAACTTTTTATTAAAAAAAGTAAATCTTCCCAGAAAATAATATAGGCATTATAATGAAATGCAGCTTAAAGGACTGCCATATTGACTCACAACAGTCAAGGTCCAGTGAACAGGGTTTCTGGAATCCCAAAACCAAAACGCCTCTATAAAAACAATTTCCTGATTTGGGAAAGCCACTGTTGTTTTGAGACATAGTTACTAGGCACATTAGGTAGACAGAAAGTCCTCTGGTGTAAAGCATGCCCTCTTCCTGTTTAAATATGAATGCAAATACAGATAAGGATATTTGGACTAAACACAGACATCGATACAGATATAGACAGTGGCACTGTGTTACACTTCTAGTGTTTAACGGTTTCCCAGTATAGGTTGGTTGCTGATTAGGGATAACAGTTAGGGATAAAACCCATAAATTATGTCTAGCTCTTACATGTTTTCTAAAGCTGCTTTAGAAATAAAATCAATAAAATAATTTTTTTTAATACATTTTTTTCAGTGAACACAATGTAGCTGGTGGAGCTGCAGCAGCTGACTGACCCTTTATGATTTAGTACAGGGGTGTCCAAGCTTATCCACGAAGGGCCGGTGTGGGTGCAGGTTTTCCTTCCAGTCAAGCAGGAGCCACACCTCATTCCACCTGTTTTTAATCACTGGATCTAATCTACGGATCTTGACTTTCTGTAGGGTGTGGCTTGGTTGGAAAGAAAACCTGCAACCACATCGGCCCTTTGTGGATAGGATTGGACACCCCTGATTTAGTATAAATAACAGTGTGATTTCTGAAGGATGCCTAGCATTAGCATCAGCTATCATCAACCAGGATGCTAATATAGTCATTATCATTTGTCATTACTGACCCCATAGCAAAAAGACAAACTCTTGTTGAGAAGTTTTGCTCTCAGTATATTTTAGAATCTTTTCATTCCCCTCATGTGATTGTTCTCTGTTAATGGAAGTGCAAAACTGGGACAAGGTCAGACAGGGGTCACATTTCGGTAATTCATGCAAGCGCAAAATTATATGAGTAATGCTAATGCTTGTGACAGAAGTATGTGGAGGGCGTTACCGAGAGAGAGAGAGAGAGAGAGTGTAGAAATTAGCAGGATACAGACTGAAACAGTAAAAAAGAGAGAGAAGTGGGACAGAAAGAGAATGAGAGGAAAGAGAGAGGCAGTGAGGGAGGGAAAGAGAAGGAAAGAGATAGTGATGTGACTCATACAGTGGATGAGTGTGTGTGGCTGCTCTCTGCCTCTAGTGGACTTGAACATTTTAACCATCCCAATTAAATGCAACCAGGGTTCAGTGGAGAATGGAAAGAGCATAATCTGTAGATACTTGTAACTCTTTCTCCTTTTGTATGGAATTCTGATTTGAACTGTCCTTCTGATGCAGAAAATTATATACTGACATAAGTGAATTGGGTGAACTGCATTTCATGTTAAGATAAGACTAAAAATGTGCATCAGGGTGCATCAAGTTGGAATGTTGAATACCAAGCCATCTAATTTTGCTTTTTAATGGGCTTTTTAATTGACAAAGATAAAGATTTGGGTGTATATTTTGGTTTTGACTTTCCAGTTAAAAGAATGTGGACATCACCAGGTAATATTACAGTGGGAAATATGGGGATGCCCTTCCTTCAAACGTGAGTCCATATCTCAGCTCTGTACATGCTTCCTGCCTTCTGGCTCATCATTCTGTTAAGACGTGAGGAGGTTGACTTCTCTCTTTGCTAATTGTAGCTTATTTACATAGTGAATATGTTCATATAGCTTTATGGATAGAACGTGTATGTGAGTGTTTTAGTGTGTGTAAATGCTAAGAACTGCTTGTGGTACCTGTTCACTGTGGTTTGGAAATAAATCACCTGTAAGGCTCAGTTTTGGACCGAAGAGCATCCGGGTTGCTTCTTCCCACACCGTGTGATCATCTTGTTTCTGTGCCATGATGGCATCAGCGTATGCTGAAATCCCACAGCCAAGGACTTCTGTTCCTCACCATGCTATGCACACACACACAGACACACACACACAGACACACACAGTCACACACACATCCCTGTGAGGACCTTCTATCTATATCATTATTAATCCAGCTAATTACTGCTGTGGCTACAACTAAACCTACCTTATGTCTTGCTTTTTGTAATAAAAAGCTCCAGCTTTTGTAACAAAAAAGGTAAAAACTGTCAGATATTCAATTATTGCTTGTGGGGATGTTTGCATGTAGATTGTCAGTAGTCACTCACCTTTAAATATCATTGTGCAAGGTTTTCTGGCTACAGTAATACTATTATCCAAGTTTAGGAGCTGTATCTGGAAGCTTAAATAGCGTTGGCTTCTTTGTTGTTCCTGTTCGATTCATTTGGTAGACCAGTTAATAGAATAATGCATAACAAGCTTGCCTCTTCCCTTTCTATAATGTCCAACTAGGTCCAGTCCTCCAATATTTCAACCTCCTTCATACACTTAGGTTTGCACAATTCAGACCACAGACATCAGGACTAAATCCAGAGACTATGATGATAATGGTAAAGTATCATTTTTTTTTTCCAATAACCAATTTGAGTTGATTTGTAGGTTAGAGTCCTTATCTTGTTCAAGATCTATCAGGTTTTCAGCTAAAATATTCTGGTACTATCATGGTATACTACCATGATAGTACCATACTACAGTATCATGATTTTATGCTATTAATCTTCATAAAAGCCTGATGAACTCAGTTTCCTACAAAATGTTTATACCAGACTAGAGATGCAAGGAAGGATGCTTAACGGCTGCATTTCATGGATGCTATGTCATTGAATCCCACTGAAGGACTGTTCTGATATCTAGGATCCTTAAAATTCTACCAAGGACCAAGCCCTTTGTTCAGAAATTTTCCAGCATGCCAGAAGTACATCCTTGACATTCTTAAAGCCCCCGCAAGAATCGAAGGGGCAATTGAAGGCAGGACCTTCTTTAAGCACTTGCTACAATGTTGCATTATGTGTTCTCTGAATGCTAGGAAGGAGTCTTGCCTAGCCTCTGAAGGACCCAACTTAGAAGGACCTACCCTATTAAGGAAGCATCCTTGACACTGAGAAACGAGACTCACAATTGCTTCATTACTCCTTCTTAAACAGACCTGTGTTTGTTTCACCTTGATTATTTCATTATTCATTATTTAAATCCTGATGTTGTTATGTTTCATTGCTAAGTCTCTGTTGTGTGTTTAATGTCATGTCTGGTAACTGTTTTTGACTAAATTCCATTGTTTTTAAATTGCAGTGGCATTCAAAGCATCAATAACTTGCATTTCTTTTGGTATGCAATCCCTCTTTTTCAGCCAACATGACCAAAAATTATGTTGTAATGTTAGTCTCATCTGACCCAAACACAGAATTCTGCTTGTATTGTCCAATGACATTTCATGATGTTCAGATGCAGTGTTTCCAGTTGTTATGGAAGTGATACACCGATCACCCATGACATTTAAACCACCTGCCTATTATTGTATAGGTCCCCCTTGTGCCACCAAAACAGCTCTGATCGAGACATGAACACGAGGGCAGAGGTGGCTCAATGGTTAAGGTGTAGGGTTAGAAGACTAGAAGTTTGGGGGTTCAAGCCCCAGCACCACCAAGCTGCCACTGCTGGGCCCTTGAGCAAGGCCCCTAACCCTCAATGGCTCAGTTGTATACATGAGATAAATGTAAGTCACTCTGGATAAGGGTGTCTGCCAAATGCCATAAATGTAAATGTAAACATGAACTCCAAAAGACCACTGAAGGTGTGCTGTGGTATCTGGTAACCAGACATTAGCAGCAGATCCTTTAAGTTATTTAAGTTACAAACTGGGGTCTCCATTGATCTGACTTGTTTGTCCAGCAAATCCCACTGATATTCAACTAGATTGAGAGCTGGGGAATTTGGAGGCCAAGTCAACACATTGAACCTTTTGTCATGTTCCTTACACTATTCCTGAACAAATTTGCAGTGTGGCATGGTGTATCATTATGCCTAAAGAGGCCACTACTATTAGGGAATACCATTACCATGAAGGGGTGTACTTGATTTGCAACAATGCTTAGGTAGGCATTACATATCAAAGTAACATCCTCATGAATGCCAGGACCCAAGGTTTTCCAGCAGAACGTTGCCCAGAGCATCACACTACTTCCACCGACTTGCCTTCTTCTCATAGTTCATCCTAGTGCCATCTTTTCCCCCAGTAAGTGACGCACACAATCCCAGCCATCCACATGATGCTAAAGAAAACACAATTCATCAGACCAGGTCACCTTCTTCCACTGGTCCATGTTCCATTTCTGATGCTCATGTGCTCATTGTAGGTGGTTTCAATGGTGTACAGCAGTCAGCATGGGCATTCTAACTGGTCTGAACCTACGCAGCCCTATACGATGAAAGCTGTGATGCACTGTGTATTCTGATACCACATTAACTTTTTCAGCAATCTGTGCTACAGTGGCTCTACTGTGGGGTTGGACCAGAATGGCTAGCCTTCACTCCCAATGCGCATTAGTGAGCCTTGGGTGCTCACAACTGCTACCAGTTGTCTTCCCTTATGGTGGGTACTAACCACTGCATACCGGGGACACCCCACAACACCTGCTGTTTTGGAGATTCTCTGACTCAGTTGTCTAGTCATCACAATTTGTCCCTTGTCAAAGTCACTCAGATCCTTACCGTTGCCCATTTTTCCTGCTTCCAACACATCAACCTTGAGAACTGAATGTTCACTTGTTGATGAATATATCCCACCCCTTGACAGGTGCCACTGTAATGAGATAATCAATGTTATTCATGAAAGAATCAACTAATCTGCAATTGCCATACCTGTGCTTGCAATTTCCTGTATCTTCCAACCAACTGCCATAATCCTCAGCCCATAAACAGCAATTCTGTAGCCGGGTTCTTTTTCTGCACACTCAGCACATGGACGCTGTATGTGTGATAATTGATGTGTTTAAGTCTGTTTATGTTTTTTTTTATTTTTAAATACACATTTCATACTTTCTGTTCTTTAGTACAGAATCCATCTCACTAAATCCATAGCTTTCATCCATATTATTCATATTATAGAAGACAAAGTTCTCAACATCATGATTAGAGCTATAATGAGAAGATAATTCTCTCTTATTCTCTTTCTCACCATTTAATGGCACTTTACCTCATAGCTTTTTTCCATCTCTCAATCAGTCCCAATTAAGGCAAAGCCTCCAGTGTGCTCTTGCCATCTGGACACTCACTCATGTGTAAGAGAAGACTCTGACTCATTCTCAGATATAAACAGGCTGGAGAAAAACAATAAACAAGCTCTATGTACCTCATATATCGGAAGGTCCGTAATCAAATGAGAGTCTATGAAAAAGTCTGTGGTCTGCCAAAAAATAACATGTGGATTGTTCTTCAGTCTCACATAATAAATGTGTTTTGGGCCAGAAAAGGATATGGATACTGTATGTTATTCCTTTTCATAACATGCACCATTCATTCACTTATATGCAGGCATCCATGCAAGTGTAACTCAGTGTTATAACCCTGATGTGTCACCGATTTGATTGGATGTAAACCAGTTTTTCCTATTTGAACCCACTTGCTATTTTTGTAGTCAGAAATGAATGAACTTGAGCTGACATGGTTGGAGCCATGGCTACATTAAGCTAATGCATGGCCTGAGGCTGATATACATTTTAGGTCCCATCAACATCCAGCTCCTATTTGAAAGTGACTAAATGTTTAAGTGAATATTTAAACATCCTACACATTGTTCATGGTTATGGCAGGACAGAGAATCAACACACACTACTACAAAACATTACAGTAGCACAAGAGCACTGTATTAATACAACCCCAATTCCAATGAAGTTGGGACGTTCATTCATTCATTCATTCATTTTTTAACCGCTTATTCCTTTTCTGGGTCATGGGAGAGCCGGTGCCTAGCCGGCAGCATAGGGTGCAAGGCAGGAACAACCCTAGACAGGGTGCCAATCCA
>JAOTRJ010000016.1:6583196-6593338 GCA_028564905.1 Leptodoras praelongus
TAGATTCTAAGTAAAGGCAACATAATGTATGAACATCTCTTGCCATTAACTATCATGTTAAGTAAAGATACCCATAATACCTCTACATTAAAGCTTACATATTAGTTATTAAAGCTGATGTAAAAAAAATTCTACTAACGTCCAACCCACTCAGGTATAATGCAGATGAGGAAGAACAAGAAAAGGTGAGCACAGTAATGTTCTATATTAAAAATTATTTAAAATTTACCACATTATGACAAATTATTAGGTATTTTCTTCAAGTTTTCTTGATTTTGATCTTCTATTTAAAATTTTGTCCCATGCATTTTCTTGCTTTGTTGCTTAATTACAGAAGTGAGAAATAGTTCTTGAAATAATAAATGCTTTTGTCATGCTTTCCACCTTTCCTGTGTGATACATAGCATAATGCTCAGTTTTTTTTATGCAATTAGTTATATATACTAATATTTTGAACAATGCTATATGAATCATTAACAAATGCTTTAACACAGGGGTGTCCAGTCTTATCCACAAAGGGCCGGTGTGGGTGTAGGTTTTCCTTCCAGTCAAGCAGGAGCCACACCTCATTCCACCTGTTATTAATCAATGAATCTAATCAATGGATCTTGACTTTCAGTAGAGTGTGTCTTCCGCTTGGTTGGAAGGAAAACCCGCTCCCACACCGGCTCTTTGTGGATTACATTGGACACCCCTGCTTTAACACATAAGGGCAGTAAAATCTCAATCATGCTCTTCATCCAAACTGAAGAGTTAAAATAGAACTATGCTTGGTCCTTTTGTTTTGTCTGTAATGGCTTGTAAACAGGTCATTTCTTCCACTAGCTTTGGCCTCAAATGTTTTTTCAGTGGCTTATTATACAGAAATATATAGGAACAGTACTTTGCTTATTAAACACTTATGTTATCCCGGGATCAAAGCATACCGTTGCTACATTGTTTCCATTCATTTATAAGATCTATTTATATACTTATTGGTGACAAAGTGCTGCAGCTTTTTCTAGCAATAGCAACCTAACTCCTTCCTACCCTGCCTTCTTTGTCTCAGCAGATTCAGTCTCAACTGCTTTTCCAAAGACGCTTTCATTAATAGACATGCAGCGCAACATATCATACGGTATAACCTCCAGTGTAGCATTATTTGTCTGCTTTACAAAGTATTTGTTACTGTTCCATATAATTAACAGTTGTCTGGATAAATATGCTGTTTTCTCTGAGCAGTAGGTTGCTTTATTTCCTGGCAGTGTTAAGAACCTGTTAAAAATAACACCATTGCTTACAAAGTGGAATAAATATGGTGCCTCCGATTATATTTAGATTACTGATGGCAGTTATTTTAACAGTGTCACAAATCTTTACACTGTTTTGAATAAACTAGCAGATAAAGGTTCTTTAGTAGTTGTTTGAAAAGGCAGTGGTAGAATGCCTAGCTGAATGTTAAGCTTCTGGGATTTCAGTCCATATATGACCACACTGAGGTAGACAAACACATATAATCACAACATATTACAAATAAATTAAAATAAATAAAATCTTTTTAAATTAAAAATACATAAAAAGATGGACAGGCAGCAAAAACGCATCCCTACACAACATTGACTGTTTCTCAGATTAACTCATCAACGTGGGATTTATGTACAAGTTATGGTAGGGCAAAAACTAAGATATCCCACGGGTTTTCTGGGGCCTAACTGTGCTTACTTTCCTGTCTGTCGCTTCTCAACCAGTCTATTTTAGCATCATCATTTTTAGCATCATCAAATCATCACTTTCTGCACACTCAGGCCACATGATGAACCTTCATTCAGAAATAGCTCATGCACCCAGAAACACCGAATTTTGTTTTGCTGTGCATATTCTGACTATTATAGTACAAATCATACTCAGGTTGGTCCTTGACATTGCATCATACTGTCAAAAGGAGTTGCACAGTAAAACTGATGTTATTGTACATGGAGGCACTTTTTAAAAGTTCTGTCAGTAAGGGGATTAAAGGCACTATATGCAACATATACAGAGTAATCTATGTATATCTTAAAACAGCGTTGATGTCAAAGCAGATACACTAAATATTTTACTTGTAAAGTTGACTAAATGGTTAATATGTTGTAAAAATCATAACTATGTTGCAAGCAGTAAAGGGTAGATAATGAGAATTGTGCAACAGCTTTTCAGAAGTTCACTGTTGGTTTGATTCTTGTTAAGTTGCTAAGACAAGCATGAATCCATTTGTCTGACTTTTAAAGCATTGCCCTGGCAGGAGTAGCTAGCCTAAGGATTCCGCCTATATGCAAAATGTTTTGCTTACTGACCATCAGATACCTTAAAACAAGTTCCAGTTCTTAATAATCTATATGGTTTCACCTCCATGTCCCATTAACTGCAGATGTAATACTGTTTGGAATGTAATGACATTGCTAATAATTGCCATTACAATAAATTTCTACATTGTTTCAAAATATATTGTTGAACTTAGTATGGATCCCTGTATTAACCTACAAGCACATACAAAAAGATCCATTACGATCTGTTAATAATGGTGCCATGCATTAGTTATACCAAGATACATAGTACCTGAGTTGAGTAGGCCTCAAAGCTTCACTGCTCCAACATTACGATTAAACATTCGTTTCTCAATCCATACCAGGAGCAAAATAGAATAAGCACTGCATTTTGCAAATCCGAAGTCTGAAATATGAGGGCAATATGTAAATGAATAGAAAATATTGAGGTAATGATTTGAGCATGCCATGATCGATAACCAAAGAATATTTCAACATGCTTATACACTTCCAAAAGCCATGTTCTTTTTCACATGGAACTGGATCTTATAAGAGTGACAGTTTTAGCATCTGATGGAGAAATACCAGCAATGGCAAGAAGCCACGATTTTCCTTTAATAATCAGGTGCATCGCTGTTCAGTGAACCTCAAGATCAGCAGCACCTATCCTCAAAAAATGAGACAACACATCAGGATCTGCATAATGCCCTAGGAACTCAATTCCAGATGCTGTGTACAATCAGTTATTGTAATAATCCATATCTAGTTGTTTTTCTGATGATCACACCGTTGACAGGTGGTAACAGAGTTCCCATTTGGACCTGCATTTTCATCTCCTTTTCATCCACAAGACTTTCGACAAACATTTTGAAATTCAGTGGCATATGAATGTATTCCTTGTCTTGGTAACAGAAATGCAATGCAATAATGCATTGACTTAGGCCTATAAAGCATTCCCATATTATTAATACATCGTGTTTGTTGTTAAAATAAAAGTGGAGCAAGAATTACACATCTGTCAGAAGCTTGCCCTTATTCACACAGTTCTGGTTTGAGAGGTTTGTGCAGTTCCCAGTTCTCAGGTTTGCCTCCCTAAAATTGTCAATGCTGTTATTCATGTCATCGTCTGTCTCCACATATTCTGACTTACTTATGATAGAAGAGCTGCGTCGACTGGAGTTGGAGTCAGAAGCAATGTTGGGATTACTCACATTGAGGAGCTGTGCTTGCTCCTCTCCTTCCGTTTCCCTGTGGTAAAAATAGTTAAAGTTGGACACAATCACTGGGACAGGAAGTGCAATTGTGAGCACACCGGCAATGGCGCAAAGGGAACCCACAATCTTGCCTCCGATGGTCACAGGGTACATATCACCATAGCCCACGGTGGTCATTGAAACCACGGCCCACCAGAATGCATCCGGAATACTGGTGAAGAAGGACTCCTTCTCCTCAGCCTCCGCAAAATACACTGCGCTAGAGAACAAGATGACACCGATGAAAAGGAAAAAGATCAAGAGGCCCAGCTCTCTCATGCTGGCTTTCAGCGTCTGCCCCAAAATCTGTAGTCCTTTAGAGTGCCTCGACAGTTTGAAGATCCTGAACACCCGGACGAGACGAATAACCCTGAGGATGGCCAGTGATGTGGCCTGTTCACCCCCTCCCTTTGCTTCCTTCCCCTCTTCATCTTCAGCAAGCTCTGTACCAAGCGTGATGAAATAGGGGATGATTGCCACTACATCAATTGTGTTCATCATGTTTTTAAAGTAGGCTGCCTTACTTGGGCAAGCGAAAAAACGGACAATCAGTTCAAAGGAGAACCAAATGATGCAGAGGGTTTCCACAATAAAGAAGGGGTCTGTGAAGATGTTTGGCTTGTGGTAGAAAGTAGTGTTTCCAATAGACTGAAAACGCCCCCGTGGATCCTCTTTGAGCTCTGGCAAGGTCTCCAGACAAAATATGACTATAGAAATCAGAATGACCATGACTGACACAATTGCAATGCCACGTGCAGGGCCTGAGCTCTCTGGATGTTCAAACAGGAGCCATACTTGTCTCTGAAATTCATTTTCTGGCAGTGGACGCTCCTCTTCACGAATGAAGCCCTCATCTTCCCGAAATTTTTCCATGGCCTCTACTCCGAGCTCATAAAATTTTATCTCCTCAGAGAACATGTCTAAAGGGACATTGACAGGTCTTCTCAACCGCCCACCTGACTGGTAGTAGTAGAGGATGGCATCAAAGCTTGGACGGTTCCTGTCAAAGAAGTATTCATTCCTTAAAGGGTCAAAGTAGCGCATCCGCTTTTTGGGATTGCCCAGCAGTGTGTCTGGGAACTGGGCAAGTGTTTTGAGTTGAGTCTCGAAGCGCAGGCCTGAGATGTTGATAACGACACGCTCACAGCACTCGTGGTCCTCATGGTCATGGGGGTATGGATCATGTGGATGCCCTGGCAGGGTTGAGGTCTCATCCATGTTATCTCCCGCCACCACAGTCATTTCAGCAGCTTAGACTCACAGTTTCAGAAAAAAATATTGAAGCTAGATGAGCAGACATCCAGCTCCTGTATTGTTTCCTCTCTCCACTGTTCACACTGTCTACGACACAAGCCCCATTAGACGACAAAGCTCATATGGTTCCTTTTCACTCCCAGTTTGACTGCTCACAGTTCCAGTAGACCACTGCATCATCTTCTTACACTCACCACTCAACCGGAGAAAAATGAGACAGACAGATGGGGAGAAAGGACGGTAATTAGATATCAGAAGATATCACAGCAGAAAAAAGCCTGCAGTAGCTTTGCCTGGTCAGCAAATTGTTCCTTCCTGTCTAAGACACATAATGCTTGATAAGGTAATCTCTTGGTATGCAATCAAGAGGAGCGGCATTTATGCATCAGTATTTATGTGTCAGCATTCAAGTTTAAGGTTCCTGTCCACCATCGGGCTTTATTACAAAATGGTGTATAGTGTAACATATTGCACATTTGACTACAATACTACACCTTTATTATGTTACAAAGCCAGATCTTCATTGTTTACCTTACAGGCTATATAGCAAGGCAGATCCAGTGCTGCAGTGCTTATATATACGCAGTAGGTGTTATTGCAACACTGTACATTTTGCAGGCAGGTTATATGACGTACTGATCACTGCAGTGTGGTCTAACAAGCAGTAAATAGTGAAGAACGGTGTCTTTGTGCTTACCTTTGGCGAGGTTTTAAGGGCTTGTTCGGTACCGGGTCACTCCATGTGTGTGTGTGTGTGTGTGTGTGTGTGTGTGTGAGCGCGCGGTACCGGTGCTCCAACTTTGCACTGGCCCCCCTTGGGTTGTTTTTTTTGTCAATATGAATATCGCATTACAGTAGCTCGCGCAGCTCTATGCGCTTTCTTGAAATATTAATCTGCTGCTTTGTCTTTGTTAACATCCAGAGTTGCTTCCCATGTTCCATTTCAGGCGCAATCCGAGTTGCTGTAACAGGCAGGTGAAATCTTTTACACGGGGTTTGGAAGTCATGCCGAAGGAAGCGGGTGGGTGCAAGATGAAGGCGCGTGGAAAAACAGACTGATGCCGAGGACAGCGTGTGGAGAGCATCTTATCCAGCGAGGCGCAGCTTCAACCGCTTTTCTCCTTCTTGGTGCAAATCGACAAGACACGATCGTCCCGAGATGCACACACACACACACACACTCTCTCTCTCTCTCTCACACACACACACACACACTCTCTTTCTCTCTGTCTCTCTCTCTCTCATGCACACACTGTCGCTCTGGCACACATACCCGGCCAGGCTGAAGAGAGAAAGAGAAAGGAAGGGTGGGAGGAAGCAAGATTTGCAAGCGAAAAGAAGTCCATGATGATGTTAAAGCACACTGCAGCATACACACAGTGTGGTGAGAAAGCACACACACACAGAGAGAGAGAGAGAGAGAGAGAGAGAGAGAGAGGAGGGGGTTCCGACGCAATGCAGACACACTGTACTTACACAAGTGCTTTCCACGCCACAAACCCACAAATACTTGAGCAAGCGATGGCTTCCCTCCTCCGCTTTAAAGGCCAGTTGCTGTTTTTACAGGAAATGTGCATCACTCTTTCCGCATGTCCGTGTAACTCCAGCGCAGACGAATCGGATCATATATTAACGCATGTTTAAAATTCAGAGCTGTGCCTTCGACGCATGTGCAAAAAAAAAAAAAAAAAAAAAGAAAGTTTTCCCGCAGGCTGCTTGTATTACGCCTTTTGCTTTGGCATGCCTTCACAAAGCGTACTTCTTATAATAATAATGCATATGAATGCATGTACACAGTAGTTGTTCTATTCTGCTATACTGTATTGACTTGGTGGTTTGAGTGAGTCGACTTTATTTAAAGACAGGGTATCTTCCGGATCAAGTTACACGTCCTGCATTTAATGCTGTTTTAGAGCAGTCTTATTCACTTCAGTCTTATTCACAAAGCACTGGTGGGGCTGCAGGAAATCTTTCCAACTCACACCTCATCTGATTTGTTTAATCTGGTCTTCAATTAACTGTTAGGTGTGGCTCCTGTTTGCCTGGAATGAAGGGCTGCAGCTACGCCGGCCCTTTGTGAGTAAGATTTAACCCTGTTCTAGACTGAACAACATAATGTACTACTTGATTCACAAGAGTTATACGAGATCATTGGTACTGCTTCCAGTACGCCAGGAACATTATGAATCAGAACGTACTTGTGCACTAAACTGTACTTTTCCATACCACTGGGTTGTACCTCTGGTAGGGTATCTATTACATGGTAATCTGAACGAAGTGTACCTTAAAATGATTTAAGGTACATAATTGTAACTTAAGGAGCAATCTTGTACATTAAATAGGCTTTTAGAGCGATTGTGCCCATTTGAGCTACAGAACAGATATTATTCAGTATTATTTGCAAGTGACATGGCATCTTTAAAATTTTAAGCTGTTAAACGTTGTCGTGTGCTAAAATCTTGACAGTTTTTTTTTTAGCTATGACATGCTTCAACAACAAGAACAGCATCAGCAAACTGTCACTGCTTAACATTATTTTGGATTCTAGACCACAGATAATCTCAGATGAAGATTGTGCCATTAGTGCACACCATTAGCATGTCCCATCCTGGACCCTTCTTGGGACTATCACTGATTAACAAAAAAGCTAATATGCCACTTTGCAATATAAGGTCAGTTCATAAGAAAAAAAAAAAGTCAGCTTTCAGCACCTTGGACAGTGATATGCATTTGCTCTTGAATAGGGATTTCTAGTGCTGGCTTAGGTTAAATTTAGATTCACCTCATAACTAACTGCTGATTCAGCTCAATCAAGAGCTCTTAAGACAGTGTTTATGTGTAAATACAATATTTGGGATCATGTCTGATAGATTGGGTCTATCAGACAAATATAGGTAACACTATATTTGTTCAAAAAAGACATTAAATCTTACCTAGTGAAAATGACTACCTAAAACAGAGCATATATATATAATATATATAAGAAGATTGTTGGAGAAACCTGCTCCAGGGAATAAGTCCATCATCTAGGTCTAAGCATATGCATGGTATAGCCATGTGTTTTAGATAATTATGCAAAGTGTCAGCTTTGTTCCATATCCTTATTTGGTTTATAACCAGCATATTTGCATCACACATTGGTATTTTCATGGACAAGGCCCTTTTCATGCACATGGCAACAGGAACGGGCCAATGCCTTTCATTAGATGAAATTATCATTATTATTTTTTTGTTGTTGATTGGAATGGTTGATTTTTAAATAATCTACCATTCCAAGGAGAGAATGTCTATCCTCAAACCAATACCAGGGGTGTCAAACTAAATCCACAAAGGCCCATGTGGGTGTGGGTTTTCCTTCCAACCAAGCAGGAGCCACACCTCATTCCACCTATTTTAAATGAATGGATCTAATCAGTGGAGCTTGACTTTCAATAATGTGTGTCTTCTGCTTGGTTGGAAAGAAAACCTGCACCCACACTGCCCTTTGTGGATTTAGCTTGACACCCCTGACCAATACCATTAGTGAGGATCAGTGTGATTTTAAAGACCAGTAGGATCACTTAGCACATCAAATGAGAGGTACACTACTAAAGTGTGATTTTACTGTGTGTGATGTGGTTGGTTTACAGCAATATATTCATTAAACGTCATCCAGAAAGCTGAATTACACAGCTAATCTTCACTGCTCCCATTTGTGGTGAGATCTTTTGAACAATATCTCAGCTGTGCTGCCAATCGAACATGACATGGAAAAGAACACTGCATAGATATCACCTGAATAACGTTTTTTAAGCTACTGGTCATAATACACACTGTTCCTGCAGAGCTCTATGCTCTCACTACACTCATTCTCTCAGTATGTATTCATTAGCACCGACGCCTACCATGTAGGTTCCTTGAAGCGAGCCAGGCTGTGAGCTCACACACTTGGTCTTACATAGGGCTGATTGTAGCTTCTTGCCCCAGTTTGCCAGCACTGCAGCGTGGGGACATCCTGCAGTTAGCAAGAGAGTGAGAGAGGGTTCAAAATATACAGCATGTTCCACACATTTCTCCATGGTAACCAGGAGCTCGCAGGCACTAAAAGAGAGAGGGAAGAGGAGGAGGGAAATGGAAAGAGATAGAGTGGGAGGGAAAGAGAAAAAGCAGCAACTGGTGCTGTGCATGCAGAATTGAGAGCATACCTATGACACTGCAAGCCATTATTTCTGCTACTCATAAGACAAGGCCATGCAGGTGGTTATGTCACATGATCTAAACCACATTTTATTTGTTTTCATGTATGTAAATATGGCTATGAAGCTTGACAGGTTGACGCCTGTTCACAGTAGAGGTATTGGATTTCAGATTGTTCAAATGTTCCTCTAAAGCAGAAACCTAGATTTTAAACCTGAGCTGACTTTAATGTGGTAATACAGTATAACAAATATGTAAAGCTTGACTGCACTTACATAATAATGAAGCATCTCCTGGTTTACATATAATAGGCAGCTACTTTATTCATCTGCTACTGACAGTTGTCATCTTATGTAGGTGCTGTGTCCAGTGTTTTGAAGCTAATAGTGTGAGGAGAATGGCAGTAGTGTGAGGAGAATGTCAACTCATCTGTGGTTCTTGGCAGGCTGCAGTGTCTCAGCAACCTTTAACTCAGTGGAGCACAATGTGGTGAAATGTCTCTGAATCATTTTATTTCCACCTCTCATCTTTTATAGGTCACTGACCATTCCACTCACGTGCTTACAGAGTGTTTTCTGCTCAGGAATACAGTTATGTTGGTGCTTCAATTCATTTTTGTAATCAACATACTGTATGTTCTAAAGGAATTGGGTATCTAACATATTATTACCAGAGAAAAAGAAATAAAGAGGATGGAATATGAGAAGATAGACTTATTAATTATTTAATTGGTTTATGTGATACGTTGTACGTTTATGATGAGTTTCTTCTCAGTTCAACAATTCAGGTTTGGTTTCTTTCTGAGCGACCAACCATGAAATTGCTTGTGTGAATGTGTCTGTGACAGGGAGTTATCCTGCCATTGTGCTGTTTGAAGGAAAACCCTGATGGTTGCTTTCAAGAGGAACCCCAATCAGTGAACATGACTCACAGAGAAAGAGTGCATGGAAATGCTGTGCGTTCAGGTTAATGAAACACAAAATTCATTTTAATATTCAAGGAGCTCGTTTGAACACCTGCCAGCACAAATTTATTCCTAACTCCTAGTTACTCCTAATCCTGTGCCCTTAGTTCATTATTCTGAACTTATATAACTCTGAATATATAGATACAGGGGTTAGACAATGAAACTGAAACACCTGTAAGGGCCTCCTTACAGCATCAGTTCGTCTTGGGA
>JAOTRJ010000016.1:6632198-6642648 GCA_028564905.1 Leptodoras praelongus
CAATGTAAATAGTCATGAAAATAAAGAAAACGCATTGAATGAGAAGGTGTGTCCAAACTTTTGTCCTGTACTGTATAAATTAAGTATATAGTATGCAGTATAAAAATGACAGTAGCTTAAAACTAATAAAGTGGTCATATTCACTGAAATGAAGCTAAACCACAACCTTTTTGTCTTTAGTTATATAGTTTTAGACAATAGATTAAAGTTCATTTAGGTTTTACTTCCTTTGTAAAGAACCTGAAGTTAATAATGAAGATAACATTTTCACGTTTCCTGTTTTGCATATCGTCACCTTCCTAAAATAATGGCATTATTTTCAGATTTGTCAGGAAACACAAAAAACTGAACAAACAGTCACACTCTTGACATAAGACATTTTATTACAGGGGTAGAATCACATGATCTGTTAAACTAAGGACATCTGCAATTTTACCAGAGGTGGACAGCATGGTGAGGAGGTGATTTAGGCAAAAAAAATCCTTTTGGTCAAAAAAGCCTGACTTAGGCCATCATTTTAGGAAGGTGACGATATGATGGTGTACTGTACATAATGACATATCACATGGCTTTGAGTGCAAAAGATTGCGTACCGTTAGAGCAAAATAAAAAAGACAAACAAATTGAATGTACAAGAAAATAATTTAGTTTGTTGGGTTTCGCACTGTCAAGTCCAAGACAAGACAAGACAAGCACAGAGAGGTTGGAGAGCTCCACTGAAAGGTCAGACAAGAATAGGCAGAGTGGTTTGTGCTGACAGTAGGATTGCAATAATTCAGTTAACCACTCTTTACAACCGTGGTCAGCAGAAAAGCATCTCTGAACACATAACAGAACCTTTGATGGGTATGATCACAGTGCCAGAAGAGGAGTCTGAGGGCACTGTAGGCCTCATAACTACAAAAGATGTTTTTGTAAGTAAATCATTTTAGGGCAGTTGATGAGGGTGTTCAAAGTTTTTTTGACGAATAAATTATTTCTACACTTTTTGATGAATCATTTTAGGCAAAGCATTATCGTGTCAAATGTTTAACAATAAGCTAATGTAGGATTGGGGACACGTACAATTTGCATATTCATATAAGTGTAGGTGCTTCTGTGACATTTTCTGTTGACTAATACCATTTTTATGGAAATGCCTGATCAAGCATTTATTATTCCAAACAAGCTTTTGCTGAAGTAAATTGCTTTTGAATTGCCTAGGAATTGTCTATAACAGATGTGTATTACAGTGATCCGAACAGTTCGAAGAAAGCGTTCTATTTTTCCAGAAAGGGCTTCTAAATGAACAAGACACTAACCTCAGAAACACACACTACACACTGCTCTTACAGCAACAACACAAGTGCCATGTCAAAATGAGAAGAAAGTTTATTTTGTTCTCACGCACGCATGCACGCACGTACACACACACACAAACAGCCTCCAGCTAACCATCTTTGCCCAAATGATCATCGTGTGCACTCTAGCACTCATGCAGTAAAAGGCATAATTACACAGTGTGTGCTGAATTCGTTATGAAGCAGTACAGCTCATATAATACAGCCTCTTACAGGATGCCATACTCGTGGAGTTAATTCAAGAAACGTCTGGGTTGCTGGGTAAAGTCACTTTCTTTTCTCCATGCACTGAAGTAATCATGCAAATTCTATTCCACTACACATACTGTATGGTGTAGGTCAGTGTGTGTAAGCATGGGTGTAATGGTTAACAAGCACACAGAAGTAAGTCACTAGGCTTTGCTGACTTTGAAGAATCGTCTCTTTGTTGTGATAAGTCATTACATGTCAGGTGAAGGATGCATTGTGTACACAACCCATGGGCCTCACGCTGTTTAAGGTTGTACGCCTACAATATATTGGTGCCAGGGAATGCAACTGAAGGAATGGGCAGTTAGAAAATGTGTTTATTGTTTTTAATGGGGGTTTGAGGTTGCAGTAATATTGAAAGCAAGAGGAAAGAAAAAGGGTTGGTTGTGGGAGAGCATACTGCAGAGGGGAAATTATACTTGGAGCATCAATCTTGTGAAAATGTTTAACTCATCATAAATTTTTGTGCAAAATTGTGAGAAAATTGTATTTGTTAGCATCACGTTTAATGTGTTCTTTGAATGTGGGATGAATGCTGATTTGTTCCACTGTTTGTCAGCTGCTTCATTTTAAAACAATTACCAGTTTCAATACAGCACAGATGGGAAGTAGTTTCTAATGGCAGAACATACTAATGGAGGAAAGCTTGCCATTATGATGATAAATATAGAATTCATTATATCAAACAATAAAAGAAAAACTGTCATAGCACATTAACTGTAAATGCGTTTTTATGGATTTTTCAGTTACTTTTTAAAATACGCAGTCTATCCAGAAAGTAATGCGAAATTATTTTTCTATTCATTTATTGAAAGACGTTCCTGGAAAGAAGTTTTGCACAAACATTCCTCATGCTCATCTGCTGTGTGACGATTTCATAATCAATGGTTTTAGCAAGTGCTAACTTATGGGCGATCATCCTGACGTTCGTTCATTGGCCTGTTTTTGATGTGGATGGACGTCCAACGTTCCACATTTTCACAACCCTCTTTGAAAGCTTTGTGCCGTGGGTAGACTTCCGCTGTCCATAAACTTTTTTTCAACTCTGATGTACTTTATCAATTTTAACTCAGAATTTGATCACATATCATTGCTCCAAACTTGCTTGCATTGTTCTAGTGACAAGGCACTTCAGTAAAAACATCTGAGTACTGAGAAAGCTAGAATGCAATTGAAAGGGACCCTACATTTTGTCTGAGATCCCACTTTAACTAACCTTGAACCAACATCCCCATGCATAAGCCTTATGAAATTTCATTCTTATTACTTTCTCTACAGACTTTGTATTTAAACACCAGCATTTTTCTCAATAGTTCATGCTCAGTTCATAACAGCCTAATGTAGACATCTATCATTACATCAATCTAAGAGTCTCAAAAATGCTCTAAGTATTCAATTCAGGGGAGGTGGGGAAATGTGCTAAATACTATCATGTGACATATTAAATTAATACTAGGGCTTAGCCAGTGCCATTGTCACTTTCCTTTCATATACAGGGAAAGTATATAAAGGTAAATGCATCCAGTCATGTGTGTAAATGTGTTGTCAGACTTAATGAATAAGTCCTTTCATATGTTTTTTGGGGAAAAACGAAGCCCAAGATGCCATGAGATTTTCTCCTCTTGATCAGTTCCTCTCTTCAGCTTGCTGTAGGTTTTGATTCAATAAATCACACTACTGATTTAGAAAGTATAATTTATTTCACTATTTAACTTCTTTGTCTCAAATGAACAGGAAAGTCAATGTTTTTATGAGCTGACTCACAGCTTTTAAACAGAAACAATAGAAATGCATGATTTTTACTGGTTTCTCAAGGTTTCTCATAATAGAAATGAATAACCAATAAAATGTGATAAAAAAAAAACTAAAGGACTTGATTTGTCTTCTGGGGTGGTTAAATAGACTATATTGCCAAAAGTCACACTCACCCATCCAAATCATTGAATTCAGGTGTTCCAATTACTTCCATGGTCACATGTGTATAAAATCAAGCACCTAGCCATGCAGACTGCTTCTACAAACATTTATAAAACAATGGAACACTCTCAGGAGCTCAGTGAATTCCAGCGTGGTACCTTGATAGGATGCCACCTGTGCAACAAGTCCAGTTGTGAAATCATGTGGCCTTCAGATTAGCTCAAGAACAATGCATAGAGAGCTTCATGGGTTGGAATGGGTTTCCATGGCCAAGCAGATGCATCCAAGCATTACATCACCTCAACCCAACCTTTGGGATGAATTAGAGTGAAGACTGTGAGCCAGGCCTTCTCACCCAACATCAGTGTCTGACCTCACAAATCTGCTTCTGGAAGAATGATCAAAAATTCTCATAAACACACTCCTAAACCTTGTGGAAAGCCTTCTCAGAAACATTGAAGCTGTTGTAGCTGCAAAGGGAGGGCCATCATCATATTAAACCCTATGGATTAAGAATGGGATTTCACTCAGGTTCATATGCATGTGAAGGCAGATGAGTGAATACTTTTGGCAATATAGTGTATGAAGGACTCATAATGATGATAATCTGTTGGTCTTTTATGAACATGATTATAGCTGAATTACTGCAAAAACAGCGATATCTGACACATGTATAATCAGCAGCACTGTATGCATGTGAATGCACTGTCCACTAGGAGCCATTGCCTTTATCATCATTAGAAACAGTTTGACCATTAAACCTTGGGGCTTGTCTTACTCCCCAGATGAGTTAAAAGTCTTCCTTCCTATCACGACCAAAACAGCCTTTCTGAGAAATGACCTCATATCTCCTGTATGTGGATGGGATAAGTTCAGTCTGTGATCAAGCATCCAGACACTGTGTAATCATGATGGCTCTTCTTTCAGCTGTAAGATCAAGATTACAACACGTTTGCAACAGTAATTGCCAGGAAATTATTTATGTATCCAGTGTGCCAAATCACAACCACAGGCATGATATCAGCTTTCCAGACTTTAAATTTAACTAGTTTGGGGTGGAATTAAAAGACTGGCCTGCTAGCATTCATTTGAAATACATAAAAGATACCTTTATATGCTGTTGATATACCGTTTGCTTTAACTATAACTAAGGGGCCAAAACAAATTCCAGCATGACAATGTATGTGTACAAAGTGAGGTCTATGAAGAAGTGATTTGACAAGGTTTGCGTGGAAGAACTTGAGTGGCCTACATGGAACCCTGACCTCAGCCCTACTGACCAGCTTTGGGATGAACTGAAATGCCAACTATACCCCAGTGCCTGACCTCACTAATGCCATAGCATGACCCTCAGTCAGACCGAGTTCCAAAGCATGCTGCAACTTAGCTGCCTTTAGTAGGAGAAACTGTGAAGCCAGGAGTAAAACAAACAATTGTCTTCTTCAATTAAATTCAGTTGGACTCAACACTAATGCTTACAACTTACCAAGGAACCAGTGCACATATTGTTTCTATAAAGTGAAATGATAAAATGCTTGCAATTATGATATAAGCATGCCTATATGCTTTATGGTTTCATGTTTATATCACTTGCATTTAGTACAGTGTCCCAGGGCGTATACTGGCTTTCATTTACTTTTTAATTTTTAAAATTGAGCAAATCAGGTCTTGAATGCAGAGAGTTTTTCACTGTGACTAATATTTATGATGTTTGGTGAAAATACAGTACAAGACATTGACTCCAAATGAAGGTGTTCTGTGGTTTCCAAGACATTAGCAGCAGATCCTTTAAGTTCTGTAATTTGCAAGCTGGGGCCTCCATGGATCAGACTTATTTGTCCAGCACATCGCACTGATGCTCTGGGGAATTTGGAGGCCAAGTCAACACCTTGAACCCATTCTCATGTTCCTCAAACCAGTCCTGAACAATTGTTTTCAGTGTTGCAGGGTGTACTGCCCTGCTGAAAGAGGCCACTGCTATTAGGGAATATCGTTGCCATGAAGTGGTGTATTTGGTCTGCAACAATGTATAGGTAGGTGTTACATGTCAAAGTAACATCCACATGAATGCCAGCACTCAAGGTTTCCTGACAAAATTGGCCATAGCATCAGACAGCTTTGGCCATCTTTTCCCCAGGTAAGCACTGCACACACACATGATGTAAAAGAAAACATCAGACTGATGCTCAGGTGATTCTGACGCTTAGGTGCCTACTGTAGGAGCTTCTAGTGGTGTCCAGGTATCAGCATGGGCATGGTGCATATAAGATGTCCATGCTTGTGGCATGCTTGCAGGTATTGCTTAAGAATCCACATTTCGGTGTCTGTTGTTTCTGTGAATTGCACCAATCCATCTGCTTCTCTGTCTTTCTTTCAATCTTTCGGCAGACAGCTCTGATTTATCGTTAATCTATTTATACTGACATTTGCACAACAGCTCTTTCCCAGTTTAGATTTTTTGTGTGTTTTTCCTGGAATTCAAGTTAAACACTAACACTAACTCAGTAAGTTAGTTTTTCCACTCCTCAGTGGGTAAAACGCAGTGACTTCTGCCTGCGGTGACATCACATGCATACCCTCTATTGTAGCTGAATGGGAATATCCCCACAGACATGTTCTAACATCTAGTGGAAAGCCTTCCCAGAAGAGTGGAAATTATTATTACAACAAAGCTTCTAGAATCTGGCACCTGGAACAGGATTTTCAAAAAAGAACATATGCATGTGATGGTTAGGCGTCCACAAACCTTTGACAAAATAGTGTATTTAATGTTCTTAATCTGGGTGGCACGATGGGTCATTTAGTCACCTCACAGCTATAAGGTCCTGGGTTTGAGCTTCAGTGTGGGTTACTGTCTGTGTGGGGTTTATGTGAGTTTCCTCATGGTTGTCTTATTTCCTGCTACTGTGTAAAACATGCAGGTAGAAGAACTGGCTAGACTAAATTGCCCTAGGTGTGAATAAGCATTTCTGTGTGGTACAAGCCAAGGTGATTTCTTCTGCTTTGTGCCCAGTGTGGCAAGGACTGCCTCCGGATCCTCAACAACCCTGGCCAGGTTAAGCGCTTACAGAAGATAAATGATGAATGTTCTTATGCTGTTTCCTACTTTGAATAGATAAAATGTACATTTACTCAGTTTGCTGATCATGTTGTCTGATGTGACAGACAAATGAGCAGTTGAGGATTAAGGATCTTGCGTAAGCAGCCATCAGGTTGTGAATAGAATTTGAACAGTCTTGCAGTCAGCAGCTCAATGCTTTAACTACTGAGCCACCACTGGTTCTCAACTTCATAAAAAGGCTCACAATCTGATAGCTTGTGTTCTGCATAGAACCATTAAGGCTTCCCCTAGAGGAACAAATCAAACACAACCTTAACCTTAATTTTTTAAAGAGTGAAATCAACTGGCATCCCATCCAGTGTGTTTTCCCACCAGTGTTCCCAGGATAGACTGAAGATTAATGAATGAGTGAAATGTGACACTAGTGGAATGTACACTATTAAACATTAATGCAATAAAGTTATATAAAAAAAGTGTTGAAATAAAGGTATTTTTGCACAGCTACACACATTCTTACTGTACTGTTTACATGTATTCTTCGAAATAGTCACCGTGGTCCACACAGCCTCTGGAGGATTTCTGTCCTTTTCCGAACAGCACTGTGTGAACATTTTTGTATGAACTCGGTCTAGCAGCCGGAGTAAGCGATGGGGAGCAGTGACCTCTGGGCAGAGCTGGTCAGTGCTAAAGCAAATACTGTCCTGAAAGGGATGTTCATATTTTTAGCATATGACTGCTTTTACATAAGTCTAATTATAGCCCATTGATCACAGCTCACCCATGAACAACCATCCTGGGAGCACTAAGGGAAAAAAAAGAGGGTTATATACAATTACATTGTAATGTTGTGAGTTTTTAGATGTAGACTATTAATATCCAGTGTTGCTCTAAACCTATTATAACATATGGACTAAAGAGGAAGTGCAGCACTGAGATCCTGTATCAAAGGTATTGGCAATTCATTCAATCATCTTCTGTAACCTCTTTGGGTCATGATCATGGTGGATCCAGAGCTTTTCCTTGGGTAGAAGGTAGGAATATACTTGTGGATGGGACGTAGGCAGACACACACACACACATCTAGAAGATCTGGAGAAAGCCACATAGGCAGGGGGATAACATGTGAAGCAATTATCCCAGGAACCCTGGAGCTGTGAGGAGGCAATACTACCTTCAGTGTCATTACAATTGGTAATTATGTGTGTAATTGTGTTTAGACACTAAAGATTGCATTCTATTAAATGATTATGTTCATGATAGTGGTTAAAACCCCCTCGATGAGAACAGTTTTAATTTAGCTTATCTATAAATTCTAAATCAATAGCTGTAATGAGAGTAAACATTACTGATGTTGCTGTAATGACAAGTAGGATATGAGTGAGAGAGAAGAGACAGATTGATAATTATACAACAGTATGGACACATGTGATGTTTGGTATCAATTTCCATCATGTTTTCTGGAGGTGCTGTGGAGACAGATCCACCGGCTGGCCAAGGCAGGCAGTCATTAGCACTTGGATCACAAAGCACATGTTGTGTGTGTGTGTGCGTGTATGCGTGTGTGCATGTGTGTATGTGTGTGCATGTGTGTGTGTGTGTGTGAATACCACTGATTTGTTTTGTAGGATAGTCTGAGACAAAAATATCACTTACCAGATAAAGTGATACAGTAGAATCTTGTAACAGTCTTACAAAAGCTGTGTTACATAATCTAGGCTTAGGCTCATGTACAAATTAGCCTCTCTAACCATTTTTTTGAAAGAACATAATTGGCTCTGTAAGTTAGCGATTTGCATAATCTTGTGTGGGAGAGTTCTGTTAACCACTTCTTCTCTACGCTTCTTTTTCATACTCAACCTGCCTGGATGTCAGCACCCACCATTAACATGCATTTTAACTACACAGATTTTCAATCACTATCTTTACTATTAAAAAACAAAAGTAGGAATTAGTGTTTATTCACATTGCTTTGCCAAAATCATTATGTAAGGACACAGATTGAAGCATCAAAGCAAAAGTTCAGGACAGGCCAATCACAGAGAGCCGATTGTTATTCCAGTAAATTGGCTGTCACGACACTGAGCTCAGATCCACCTTTTACTAGCAATAATACATTTCCAAATGAGAATCTATTGCATGTAATAAAGCGTGATGTTTCAAGGGTTGACGTCGTGCCATCGCAAATGATCATTCCAAAGATCAGCCGATCAGACGGGTGCAATTTTCCCCATGCACTCTTCTGTCATGCCCATCAGCCAAATGGCATCCAATGAGGCATGGCAGGGCCAGCCCTATCACATCCCCTCTGTCTTTGCTGAAATGGAAGTCCAAAGTGAAATTAATTCAGTTCTTCCCCTGAGCTTTGCTTACCTACCATATCGGCTGCTGCCTGTAACCTTGGTAACTCTGCTGCTGCTTCTGTTTCCTCCTTATGAATTCAGAGAAGACTGACCTTCCAGCTTTAAAATGCACTGTACTAACACCTTCATGCAGCCTACTCTAATCATGATGGCTAATTAGGGCAGACACAGGCTTAAACAGAAAACATTCATTTGAAGATCACTATGGTATTAGTTTGAGCCATATAAAATGATTCAACCGATATCTTATTTGCCTTAGATAAATCAACTACAGTCTCTGCTTCTTTTTAATCTGATTCCCCTTGACACAGAATGTTAGTGAAATGGTTGTATAAGGATAAAATCCTGTTACACTCCACTGGGTGCAGCATGGTGGACAAAGCAGTGAGTTACAAATAATGACTGAATGCTAGATGCTAGAAATATTGCATAATTAAAATAACTGAATGTTGGGTACAAAAAACAATATATTAACTCATAGCATAAGGCACTGTGTGTTCCCTACCATAACATACCAATACAGGTTTCCAAGTTCCAAATATAATTTACAATATCAAGCAAACATTTTAAAAACATGAACATCTGGACTAGCTGATCAGTATATTTAAATCTCTAAGTCTATTCAGAGCACTCTCCTATTACACTGAACCATCAGCAAAGCAAATAGATAGTAAGTTTATATGCCAGCACTGATAGGGAGACATAGCTGGCCTCCTGATGAAGGCCCTCAACCCTCAGCTACTCAACTCTGAGCTCTTTCACTGTGCACTGTGTCACTCTGCGTAGCAGCATGTGCACGGGAGGAAAAATACAGATAAACTTTAAAATGTAAAAAATTTTCAAATCAAATTACGGAGCGAAACATTTCTTTGAAGAAAAGCAGTATCTATACATAAACATGCTGAAGAATTCAAGAAAAAGAGTACATATTTCTAACGGATGAAAAGAGCTGACAAGTTCATGCCTGAGCCTGCATGACAAGTTAGCTTGCTAAACAATCAGTCATAAGGAAAATATTCTGCAAACTCCTGCCAAGATGAAGCCTGAATTTAGCTTACTGGTTAACTAACCTTAAATAATTATTTTGGAATGAATACAAAGGCACAAGCAAACAAAACTTAACTAATGGAAAAAAGACTAGCTAATTTAACTAAATAGCAAAACATAACTAACCCCCAAATTCAGGACAAATAGCTTTGATGACATCTCATTCTTTATGAATCAGTAAAGAAAAAATAGAAGATAATCTCAGATTTTAGATTTCTAATGAGTTCTTTAATGAAAATGTAAGAGTATTTAAGAGTATTCAATTTCAGTCAAGTCAAGTGCAAATCTTCCAAAGTAGTACTTAATTACCTGGGGCAGGGGTGGCTCTTTGGTTAAGGTGTTGGGTTACTGAATAGAATGTTGGGGGTTCAAGTCCCAGTACCACTAAGATGCCACTGCTGGGCCCCTGAGCAAGGCCCTTAACCCTCAACTGTTCAGTTGTATAAATGAGATAAATGTAAGTCACTCTGGATAAG
>JAOTRJ010000016.1:6689970-6702094 GCA_028564905.1 Leptodoras praelongus
ATTTTCCCATCACCAATTCACCTACCTGCATGTATTTGGACTGTGGGAGGAAACCAGAGTACCCGGAGGAAACCCACGCGAACACTGGGAGAACATGTAACTAAAATATTATTATTAATATTATTACACACACATTTCTGCAGAAGACAGTGTAACAGTGTCCTACCAGATAAGATTTCTGCTAGTTCTGCTAAGGTTGGCTAGTGGCTTTCTGATGATGGGCAGAGGAACCAGAAATTGGAATTGCAGTAATCCTAATGATAATCTAGAGATTTTCCATAGTGTGTTCCACATCCAGAGTGTGTGCTCACCAATATTGATTCAGCATTTATTAGGGAATAGTTTGCAGGCACACAGTGTGAGTGAGAGTGAAAGTTACAGTATGTCTTTCAAAAAGCCAACACCCGGTACATAGCAAACAGGAAACAAACACAGACCCGTCCTTCCCACCCACGCTCACACCGAGAGTCAAATTGGTGATGATTAGAAATAATGCAACCTAATTGGTGTTTGCATTTATTTTCAGTGTGTCCTTACGTGCACAGTGAACAGTGACCATAGTGCACCTGTGACCATAACCCCTTTGACACAGACCGTGTTTTATTGAGTAGTTCCAAAAACAAACCTGGCTGGAAGGGGTGAGAAAGCTGTTTGTTCCTGAGCTCAGTAAACTTACTGCCCAGCCCAGCAGGGAGACTACAGTGGCTTCAGTGTGGAGCCTTCTGTTTACCTTCACTGTTTCCACTCATTTTTATAAGTACTCTTAGACAAGTAATGGTCACTACTTAGTGTGTTATTCCTCTCCACTTCCCACTGTTAATTCAGGTCATCCTCAAGCTGAATCAACATGTCTTTGTTTGTCACTAGGGATCCTAAAACAATATGACCTGTGTTTTATTTCGCCAGTAGCATCCAATGCCGGCAACGAGGTTCCATAGCCATGGCATCCAGCCATCACATAGAACAAATGTCAAGCTGTTCATTTTCCACTTGTGTGCTAGGAATTAAATTAGCCTCTGTGTGTGTGTGTGTGTGTGCATGGACCATGTTTTATATCTTAGGATAGAAATATCTAATGTTTTTTGACATGTTGCTGGTCCCCATAATGAAAAGTAGGGTTTTTTCTGTTCTAATTTTTTAACAAAAACTTAAAACTTAAACTAAAATTAGAAGAGCCAGAAAGTTGCCTTTCTATTACTTAGGTTAGGGTTTGGCTTAGGGTTAGAGTTAGGATTAGCATTATTTACCTGAAGTGTGTGTGTGTAAGAGGAGTTCAGTAAAATGAGCCATTTTCATCAGCCAGGGCATGAGTTTTGGGATTGTAATTTCGTCAGTAGCATCCAATGCCGACAATGATGTCTGATAGCCATGGCCTCCATCCATCACACAGAACAAATGTCAAGCTGTTCATGATTCTTAAAAAACAAGAACAGTTATGGGGTTGTAATAAAACTAAATAGAAATGCCTTGGACTCATCTATGAAAACCGATAAGTTTTCTAATATCTAATATAGAAATATTCAGTTCTCACAATCTCACATCACAGACTCTTTTTTCAGTGTCCTCTTACTCAAATGAGTTTGTGCTCAAGTTGCAGTATGCATGTTCTTACTCATATTCGCTTATGCTTGATCTTTGCTTTTGGATTGCACTCCTCTGCCATCCGTTAAAAGCCTAAGGGATGCGTCGTTATTGAAGGGAGTTTTCAGAAGGCTTTCAGACTCAAATGGGGTTGAATTTCTCTCCATTATAACTTCAAACAAGACGCATCCCTAATATGAAGACACACTCCAGCAGGGGTAGATATAAAATCAGAGAGAAACTAAGTCATTTTCTGAGCGGATAGAGGGACAGGCAACTTCATGAATGAAAGACCACAAAGTTCAACAGATTCCTGTGCAGTTGTGACTCTGGAACATAGACGTTTAAGGTTTCAATCAATTCCTCACAGTGAGATGTGTACTTGACTCTTCCTAAGGACATCCATTAAATATTTACACCAGTAATACAATTTGGCTTGACTTTGAGTAAAGGATTGTGTGGCACAGCTTAACCTTACAGACCTGCAAAACTGACCTTTCTGGTTCTCCTTACTCTGGCCCAGTCTACAGGTCTTTACCTCAGACAGCTCATCTGTCCACTGCTTTTCATTCATGCTGATGGGTTTTACTGCAGGGATGTACAGTATTCACACAAAATGAGCAGAGGCACCGTTTTTGTGATAAGGAAAATGAGTTATAGTTTAAATAATACCTTTTATTCATAGATGTGAGGAAGTGAGGTAACCGACGTGGCAGCTTTGCTCAGCCATTATTGAAACACTGCACATTCTTTTATATAAAAGCATATAACAATGAAGAAGTGTGACAGCATCTAATGAGAACAGCATGCCAATAAGCTCAACTCTGAAGATCACCTTCACAAGGTTACACAAACGGCACAGCATACAGTACCGTATGGTTCATTTTTCATAAATGTAAAGGTTTAATTAATGAATATTTCGTCTCCTTTGACCGTATAGCATGGCTACAATTTGACTTTGTCTGTGAAAGAACTGATGTGATCCCCTTAAAGAAACACGTCATAATGTTTTAACGCAATCTGTATCTCCAGTTGTGTATGTGTGTTTATCCTGGGCAAGTGTTTTACACTTTATTATAACGTAAAAACAACATATTTATGCAAAACATATTCTTTGAAGAAGACTTTAAATGGAAGGCACATATACAAATCCCATCTCCAGAAAAGTTGGGACACTTCCTAAAATTGCAATAAATCTAAAAACTGTCATTTGTTAAATGGGTTGAACTTTTATTTCACTGATAAAAGTTCAAAGAAAACATTTTCAGTGTTTTCACTGACAAATCAAACTGTATTTTGTAAATATATAAAAACAATAGAATGTGATGCCTGCAACAGACAAAAAGTTGGGACAGAGGCAAAATAAGGCTTAAAAGGTTGAGTATAAAAGGAGCCATGGACTGACCACAGAGCGGTTCTTGTACACAGCAAGAATGGGCAAAAATTCCACTTGCAGAAATGCAACAAGGGCAGAGGTGGCTCAGTGGGTAAGGTGTTGGGTTACTGAATAGGAGGTTGGGGGTTCAAGCCCCAGCACCACCAAGCTGCCCCTGCTGGGCCCCTGAGCAAGGCCCTTAACCCTCAACTGCTCAGCTGTATAAATGAGATAAATGTAAGTCACTCTGGATAAGGGTGTCTGCTAAATGCCATAAATGTAAATGTAAACTATTATTATCTTCAATTCCAAAACAATTAAAAAGTGTATTTTTTTTTAAGTTGATGTGAGCCAGTGGTAAACATTCTTCTGTGTGTTGCGGTGTGGGGATGGAAGCAGACCCAAGTGAAGGGAAGGCTGGGGTGTTATGGCTCAGCCCAGCCGATAGAGGGAGAGGAAAGTAAAATAAAGGGGTTAAAAGTGGGGTTAAATAAATATATATTTAGAAATATATGTTTTTATGGGGAAATTATTATATATAAATGTAACTCTGATTGAAAATAAGAGGGGGGAAAACTTTTTGAATTGAAAAATTTTGAATTTTTATAAAATGTTTAGTATGTGGTGCTTAAACTGCTGACCACGGGGGTAGATCCTGGCTCGCTGTATTCACAAGCATGCACGCTATCACTGCGCTAAGCTAGTTAGTTGTGAGGCATGAGGAAAAAAGCTCAAAAGGAAGAGCCACAAGCTTTACAGAAATATTTAATAAATGCTGGGGAACAAACAAAAGAAGTCCAGCAGCACTCAGTATTTAAAGGCCGGTGGAGCGTGTCACACACCGGGCAAACAAAATGACCGTGAGGTAATACAACAAAATGACCGTGAAATATTCCAACTGGAGAACCCAGAAGTAAAACCCAGTGCTTCCGGATCACACACAGATAACAGTTGTGCTCAAAAAGCCCTTTAAGTAGGGTGGTGAGCAAGTGTCTCCTGTTGACCTTGATTGGAGCTGGAGGTGTCCCAACTTCTGGAAATGAGGTTTGTACATTACAGTACAGTGAAAAAATTCACAATGTCCACCTTGTTAAGAATCTGGAGTCACATCACAGGGTCAGCCATGACACATCAGCCCAGGAGCAGGTAGGGTTAAGGGTCTTGCTCAGGGGCTCAACAGTGACAGCTTGGTGGTGCTGAGGCTTGAACCCCTAACCTTCATATCAGAGCTACTTGCCAGAGCCTAAACCCTTTACCATTGCCAAAGCAGTAAGTAGCTCTTTATCCTGAAGCTAAAGCTGTAAGATATGACATTTTCATTCTAGCTTATGTTATCCTATGTTTCTCCATACAAGTTAACTTGTGAAAATTATTGTCTGCAATATTATAGTAATAATTGACTATATGCTACAGATGTGGTGGACAAAGATTATTTTGAAAGCCTGCTGGACTCCTTTACTACCATTAAGTATAAAAGCCCTTAATTAACCAGTTATAGCCTAAAGGGCAGCACATGGCCAGGCTTGAGAATACTTTCGTTCCTACGCAATAACCCTAGAGAAAACGACTCCAGATCACGCCGCAGCTCATTGTTAATTAGCACTTTAACCCTTATTTCATTGCCATAGTTTTGTTCTGTGTGTTTACACAGCTGGAGCTCAGCAGAGCCAAAAACACCAAATGGCATTCTGAACAATGCAATGCCCCTGATTTCACCTGAAGGCAACTCAAACAGTAGCCTGATGTAATACAGGAAAAACAGATGCTGCTCCTGTCTTTAGGTTCTCATGTTAGTATGCGTCATTACTTCTCACAAGTTTGTAGCCTTCAGTGCAGCGTTATTCATTGGCATTATTGAGAAAGCAATCCACATTTACATGTATATATTACCCCTTACATTTAAGATAATATCTGGACCTGCAATTCTTACACAGACCAGAGATACTCCTACTAGAGGAAAGGAGAAATCATCTGAAGCTATACAGTAAGTAACATTTGTTCTCAGACTTGGAGACACAGTAGGTCAGATCCCACATGGAGAACGGTTTTAGACAGCATGGCACAAACCTACACCCAGAGGAAAAAGCTTGAGATAGAATTGTTGTGGTGACAGGAAGCAGTTGGATGATGATCCAGATCAGTGGACAGAGTGGGAATGTGTGGATCATCTGAAACATAGTTGGAAAGATGTTTTGGAGATGGTCTAGTAGCCACCCACCATGTTCTTTCACTTAAAACCTAAACCAATTATGTTCCAACAGCAACATTAAGGAAATTCCTTAGTGGATGCAAGATTTGCCCATCTCCAGAACATTTTAAATGGAGGCATAACCAGATCTCCTGACAACTAGCAATCATGGTGGAAGAAGAAGGTATACCACCAATGCCCTTCCCACCATGGTTTTATACCAGCAGAAGAAGCAGACTACCCATCTTTAAAAAGGGAACCAAGCAAACAGATCTCCCAGCTGATGCAGCACAATGAGGTTGGATCATATATGATACCTGTGGATGCTAGCTGCAGAGTTGGCTTTACTAACCACCAAGCTGTTGAAAGGGCTGGAAGTCCAGGGACAGGCCCTCTGACAATCAGGTCACACTGAGCAGCTGGATCTCAAATAAATGACATCAACACGGATGCAAGGTCACCCTCAAACAGCAGGAGGTGCAAGAGTGAAGGGCGGGTAAGAGACCTGGGATGCCAGGTGTCAGTTTTGAGCCTTCTGGTGGTGTTTTGATGAGTAGTTCACTGAAGGAGGATGCCTACTTGATGATCCCAATAAAGTGATGCCCCTCACTCAATAAGACCACAACACTCATCAAGTGATAACAAGTAGACAGATTGCAAAAACCAGTCCTATCAGCTGAACTGTTACTCTTTTAGAATGGTCTTTGAATTCTGGCTCTGACAGTTACCTAATCTTAGCACATCACTCAAGCTCCTAAAGGCATTCATATACTACTTTGAGGACATACATACATACAGCGTTGAACAAAGGTCCAAGGTCATGACCTGGCCACCAACCCTCAGGATCCTCCTATGAGCTCCTGCTCTTATGTGTCCTGCTGGCCCCAAGCTCCTTCAGGAGCTCCATATCAATACTGAACTTAATGCGGATACCCAATCAGCATAGCCCACTGCAGCCCAGAACCCCTGAGCTCAAACGATCCATCAGCCTCAGCATGGATCTACACTTATTCTAGCGTCTGCGTTCCATACACGCGCAGAAATTGGCATCAACATATTCTACAGGAGACAATTTGAAGTCATCTTGCTTGACTTATACAGTAAGTAGGACATTATCTTGTCCTTTAATTATCTACTTCACGTCAACTAATGACACTTTATACTGTATATTTGCATGGGGGAGCTTTTTGGTTTTCTCGCACATGTGCTCACAGCATATTGTAGCATAGTGTCCATGTGATCACAAACAAGTTGGAGGGTACATGAACAGCCTCAGCGAGCCTTGGGTACACCCTCTGATAAAGACATCATGTCACATAAACCCTCACAGATGCAGAAAGTCTAATCAATCACAACTAGAGAGTCCTGTGTGCAGGACTTTTTCTTAATCCCAGTTACCAAGTTATTACTTTTGTGTGTACCTGCCTGACATTTTACAGTGGATTCTGTTCTGTTGGTTGTGTTTCCAAAAGCATAAACAAATTATTACTAATTTAAACCACTGTGACTCAGACTCAGACTGTGAGCAGATCACTAAATATAAACAAATGAATCCTGTAAATGCAATGCATTTCAGTGAACGTGGTCTTTCTATGTCCCTCAAATGTCATGTTTTTGCCTTTTTTATTGTTTCATAAAGGATCCCAGTCCTCATGCAGACCTCTAGTCTCAACCTGGTGCTTTAAAAAACAATTAAAAAGCAAATAGTGCATCTCTTATTCATATCTGTATTTGTCTCTTTTAGAACATTTTTTTTAGAACAAATGATATGTTCATGCCGATAACATTTGGTGACATTCCTTATGTGCACACACACACACACACAGACCTGGTGCTAGCATCAAGCTACTGTATATTATTAACTTGGTACAGTATGATGAAGTGTGATGCATGGTGGTGTGACATTAATCAATGGAGTATTAAGGGGAGGAAGGAAACTAAAAGCATCAGCAACATCATGTTATCACATGCCTCATAAAGGTTCTCCTTGAGGTTTTCACCACCTAGGTGCTGCTGTGAGCATCAATGAGGTTGGCGCAATTATTTCCATGGGCTTAATTTTATCAGTGTGCCAAGGTCAGGTTTGTTGTGTCATTATGATGATGGATTGCTTGTATTTATATGTTTACCATCCATTCCTAGTTCAGAAAACAAAAGATATTTATTCTGGGTCAAACTCATGCAGAAAAATAGAAAAAAAATAGAGCTGTGTTTATGAGCATTTGTGGCAGTAAGAGATAAAATACAATTAGTGCCAGGGCAACAAGCTTCCACTGCAAGCTGTTGAATGTCATTAGGACCTTCAGAAATGCAGGAAAAATCGATTACTGGCTTCTAATGCATGAAGGCTGGAGACAAGGTGCAGGACGTGCCTCTGCAGAGTGCTTCAAATTGGTTGGCTGAGGCAAAAAAAGGGCACTTGTTTGACTTTTAGCAACAATAATTGCTTCCAGTAGAGGTCAGTGCACAGTGTTTAACTGTTTACAGAATACAAATGCAGGTGGGCTGTTTATGTGTGTGAGACCACTCAGCATAGGCTGGTGCTCATGTGAATAAAACTGCATTTTCAAAAAGCACCATCAGGTGTGGCCCAGAAGGGTTTAATCTGGATCGAGAGCCAGAGACAGAAACAACACATGACATGTAGAGTGTGTGGAAACATTAATGGAATGTAGTAGAACATTATGACCACCAGTTTGAGATCCAAGTGGTAGACAAAAACTGGACCTACAAGACAGTTCACATAGTACCGTCCAAGATTTTATAGGTGATTCCAAATAATTTATTGTGTGCAGACAGTGGCGTAGCCAGGAATTCATTTCAGGGAGGGATTAAGACATAGGCTGAATAAAAGTCACTGTGTGGTCTGTACAATTATTAGATTATAAAACAGCTCTCCTTTTCTTTTTGTCCTCCAGTATTTCACTGGCTGTCACCTTGATATCATTGCTCCTAACTAGCTTAGAAACAGAAAAGGGAGAAATGCAGAATCCTGATTGGTTAATTCTGTCTCTTACCATAGAGGCTGGTAGCCAATAGAATGTGACAGTGTAAACAGTGGGATTAAACAAACTATCACCAAATCTACTGGAGTTAAATATGGATAAATCTTAGTTATGATTTTGTCTTTATATTATTTGCAATGTTATGTACAATGTAAGCAACATTATGTTGTTTTATCCAGCCATGAACAAGCATTGGGAAGTCTCCTTGTCCATTTCAGTGGGTTCAAACCTGAAATCAGCCCAATTTCCTTCTGCCTTCTTGAATAAGTGCTTCTCATTATTAAGATAAACACTGCTGTTCCACCACAATTACCAAAGACATACAAAAATATGCCTGGCAACGCCACATCCAACTCACTCCAATCTCAGTCTGGCATGCAGAATATGCTACAGTCCAATGTCACAGAAGTGAACAACAGGATTATGAGCACCGTCATCTGAAATGACATGAACCACATGACAGACTTACCGTGATTATCATCCACGTTACTTCTGGCCACAAGGTCATACGCTGTGCAATGCATGTCAGCGTAAAATGACCCTCATCCTTGCAGGGAACAAACATGCCTAAGGTGACTTAAGTGCTTTGATGATGTGCAGCAAAAATGGTTGCACATGTAACAGAACCATGGTTCTGAGATACTGCTAGAAAAGTAATGGCATGCCACTCACAGTAACAAGTAGACATTAACCTCTAATATTTGAAATATATAATTGAAACCGTATTATGTCAGTATTATTGCTGGCACTTGGTTAGCAAAGCCTATGTATGGTGAAAATCGCCCACCCCTACATGGTAAGATAAAAAGCCAGCATGATATAGACTCTCCTGCACTAACACTAAGAACAGGCTTTTTTTTTTAGGAAGAAAGACATCAACATGTGCAACTAGATCACCAGTCCAGCAAAGAGGCGTTCTGCTGCAATGTTGACATCTACTGGCTGCTATGATATAGTGCAGTCCCCTTTTCAACACATACAGACAAAAACACACAACCTCACTCTCTACTTCTCTCCCAAACGTGTGGAGGGGGCTCAATTGTGTCACTAGGCAGAATGCTTTGGTGATGACTGCATCCTTTCCATTCACAAAGGACAAAAAAACACACCTGCCATATCCGTCAAATAGCCCCAGGCAGTGCAGGATGCCATGTAATAATGAAATGTGCAAAAGCACATTATGGCTTTGTCCCAGTCTCCCAAACTCCCACCACTAACCCCCCTCCTCTCACGGGTAATACTCCAGATCTATTAATAGCCGTGTTCTATTTATAGAATGAAATGATACCCAGTGGTCGTTTGGAAGTGTGATAATGAGGAATGAGCACCAAGATGTTTCAGTGCATAAACGTATTTCCTGCCAAAAATGTGTGTTTTCTGTTGATACTTGCTATTTATTTAACATATTTTACCTGGTATTATGTTTCCCCTGTGTCTGGGTCCCCCTGTAGGTTTCCTCTAGATTCTCCAGTTTCCTAGTTCCCCCAAAAGCATGTCAGTAGGTGGATTGCCTATTAAATTGCCCTAGATATGAATCTTGTGTTCCTGGAATAGGTGCCAGATCTGCCACACACCATTAAGATGAGTCCATTGAATGAATGAAAGCACGAATTACTGAATTAATTAATTAATCAATCCTATAGTCTTTTTTTTATTGAAAACAGGAGGACATTGATGATACATATAAAGCACTTTTACTATGGTGCAAAACAGTATAAGTTGCAGGATCTCCCAGACACAGTAAAGACATCATCAAAACTTTGTGATACAGTCTCCGTCTGGCTCACTACAGGGCAACTGATGAGAAATTAAAGCTGGCCTAACATCAACACCTGAGGAACCTGGCAAGTGTTTATTATAAATTATCACTATGTGTATAGGAGTCATTGAATCCATCTCTTTTCCCAATACCCAGAACATGAACATCTCAGGTTGAGAGTCCTTGAGTTTCTGTTCACTTTTTTTTTATATGCATTGGTATTTGTACTCAGCTGTTTCACTGTCCCTGTGAGATCACTGCTTTGTCCGTATGGCAGTTCTCACAGTGTCTAGAAGCAAAAGTGCATATATGCCCTGCTTAGTATCTATGAATAGCTCCAAATTCTTCACCACTGAGATATGTCACATGACTCTATTTGAATAATAACTCAGATTAAGGCCCCAACCATATCACTTCACATAGAGTACTGAGATAATCCATCTGAAGAGGATTCATGATAGTAGGAAAGAGATTTCCCTACTGGATAGGAGTGGGAGCTTTTTATGACTCATGGACCTTTGAGCATCTTTTTTAGCTGGTGGAGTCTATGTAGATTATAGTCTTTTACAGAATAAAGGAAGCACTTTTTCAAAAAAAAGTAAGTAAAGTAAGTAAAAAGAGTAATAGGCATAACAGACATTCACTAGTTACTGCTTTGGGGAGATGACAACTAGTCAGGCAGGTGGGGAAGAAACTGAGGAAAATGGTTAGGAGGTACAGATGGTAAAGAATGCAGGCTAAATATAACTTGTTGATGACTTTAGAAGCCAATTATCCAAGATTATGCTGGGAAGCGTATTTCTTATTATTTTGCTATAATGGACCATTGACACTTTGCTATCACTTTGTTTGAAGTGGAGAGGTAAGCACCACTTCATACTTATATACATGTAAACATTATATCCAGATTTTGTGTTCTGCTTTGGGGCAAGCTTTATATAATGAAATCAAATTGACTTGAATTGAAACCCAAGATATTTTTAATAATATCTTATATTTTTTTAATCCCACTCCTGCCCACTCTCAAAGTAATTCCTTCTACAATTATTACAGTTTGTTGGTCTTTAAAGCTAAATAAATTTCTGTTGTGTTTGTGTGCTGTGTGAAAGAGTGCTTTCAGAACCAGGCTGCGAATCATTAAAAACAATCCCTCCCAGCTAATTCAGAGTCAGATCAGTAGCACATGCTATCTCACAGAGACTGACAGCTCTAGACTCGTTTTCAGATGGTACTGATGTCAGAGAGGACCATTACACTGTAACACTGTAGCCTAAAATGCATTGAAGCTGGAAATGTAATATGTAACTATGCTCTTAAACTGAAGTGTGGCTTGACATGTTCTTTGTTGCATATATAAACAAGGCTAAAAATAGCAGTGGCCTGAAACTGAGTTAGCTTCTACTATGAAAAAGGCAACTAGTTTACTACTTCTTTTTTTTTTAGAGATCAGCTAGTGGAAAATTGGGTTACACCTTAATAATCCAATAATTATGGGGAAAAAATGTAGCAGCTCTATCATACAAGATAGGATTCAATTTTACTGTCACTGAGCACAGGGCATAGCCCACAAAATGCAGATAGCATCTAACCAGAAGTGCAAAACAGCCAGATGTAAAGAGACAATGAGGGAGGATGGCAATAAAGTGCAAATGCAAATGGTGTGTTATCAACAGTGCAAATGGAACATAGACGGGAAAAATTGCATGATGAGTGCAAATAAGTTTGGAGTCATGGATTACAGGGAAAAAGTGCAATGGAGTGGAATGATAGTCCTGGTAGTACTGTGCAAACTGTTTAAGGTTAGTCCATGTGCACAAGTATGGGTGTACATGTGCAAACTGGCCAATGGGGTTAGTTGATTTGAGTGCAACTCCAGATTTGAGGTTGGAGGAAGGGAAATTACCAGCATTGTGAGGAAAGAAACTGTTTGTTACACCAGCAGAGGCTTTTTTGTGTTTCCTTTAATGGAGGAGAGTGAGCAGGTTGGGGGGAGAGAGATGTCAATGATGATGCCTTTCACCCTCTGCAGACAACGTCTGTGATAGATGCCTTTGATGAAGAGTAGCTGGGCACCAGTCATGTGTTGACACTCACTAAATAACATAATTACAGTGTGTGTGTATATATATATATATATATATTTACATTTACATTTATGGCATTTGGCAGACGCCCTTATCCAGAGCGACTTACACTTAGCTCATGTACACAGCTGA
>JAOTRJ010000016.1:6718019-6740447 GCA_028564905.1 Leptodoras praelongus
TCAGATTGAAATCCATTTTAAATCGTGGGTGCATTTACACTTTTGTGTGTTTATATTTTTATCCAAATAGGCTCACAGTGTAGAGAGTTTGAAAGCTGAGGAACATATTCGTCATGTAATTATATACAGTTCGTGTTCAATAAAATTATTCTTTTCAGTGATGTATATAAGAAATTTACATTTTTGCCAATATTTCTTATTTGTTCTGCTTGCCAGGGTGTAAGAGTTGCCTTTAAAAACAGATTTAAAACAAGCAGTCTAAAATACTGCTTAAAAAAAACTTCTCAAAAGTCTCAGAAATGCAGGTTTTATGTGATATCGAGTTTTCCCAGGTGAATTGAAGCCCCACATGACTACGTAGCCAACATTCTGGCTGTGCCACCAATCATGAGCAACTCAAGCCAAATTTAGCTGCTTAATAGAATATTATATATGCACTTACTTTAGTATGGTTCATACCTTCCATTTCAATTCCACTTAACTCTACCTCTCATGTCTCATGTAGTGGTTGGCTACATGCTGAGTCCGACCACTCTGAAAGCATTTGCCTTTTCCTGGGAATCCGAGATGTTTCCTTCTTACCCCAGTTTCCATTAAATCTGTATTTTTTTTAGGTTTGTATTTAGCAATTAATATCGCAAAACCATAACTCCAAATTTTCTAATGATTTTTGAAGGCAAGGCTTAGCAGAAATGTGTTTTGTTTAATACACCGCAGAGACTAATGTATTGAATATGCTTTGTGTATGATTAGAATATGCAAAATTCATATTTAAATACTTTTGGTAGCTTCCAAGCTCCATAAAAATGCATAAAGTGTAACAACAGAGTGTAAAAGAAGTCAGTATGTTTTTCTTAAAGCTGGTAATGCTAAAATACTTCATTAAACTTGCATTGTATTTTAACGCAAAAGCAGAATTAACTTCCGTCTGGTGATAATACATGAACTCTTCGGTTTTAGCTGACCAGTTTAAAGAGAACAGTGTCAGCAATAACAGGAGCCTCTGGAATAATACTGTGTGTGCGCCATGTGTGTTTTAGGTGATGATAATTATGGCAGAAAGCTGATCGTGTTTAGCAGTTGCCTCATGCCACCATCCCATCAGCTCAATCACCATCGACTACTGGAGTAAGTATGGTTAGGGTTCAAGTTGACACAATTTACATTCTTCTTCTAATCATTCCTTGTGTGTAGTTATTTTGTAAGGTTTTATATGATAAGTCAAAGTCAACTTTATTGTTAAATTGAAATTTCGTTACTCTCAGCGATAAACATTTAACATTTAAATTAACAATTTAAATACACACAAAAAAAACCCTATAGTAACCGGTAAACAGAGTAACAGTACAGATGTGGATGTATTTATGTATATATGTATATATAAATATATAAAAGGTCTCTGACGTTGACATCAATGGCGGTTTCTCAGGTATATGAAGTATACGTTGGACCAGTATGTTGAGAGTGACTACACAGTAGTTTACTTTCATTACGGCTTACGCAGCATCAACAAACCCTCCCTGAGCTGGCTCCGAAACGCCTACCGGGAATTCGACAGAAAGTGAGTAACTTAAATGCCTTCACCCACCCGTCTGGCTAACTAGTCCCTGGTGGTCTTTCGTCTCAGATCTAACAGTCGACCAGCATCCCAGAGCATGTCTGAGCCCAGAGTTAATAATTTAGTTTCCACAGTGAGGCCAATTAGAGTAAATTTCCATTAACCATGATGTGTCAGTCTGTACAGATTTGTCTAGAAGAGCTTGGATTGGGTATTTCCTTGTTACCATTTTGGTTTTAGTTGTGTGTTATTTTATAATAATATTTTCCTTTATTTTCATGTCCATCTATTATTCCAGGTATAAGAAGAATCTTAAAGCCCTCTATGTTGTCCACCCCACAAATTTTATCCGGATCTTATGGAATGTATTCAAACCTCTTATAAGGTAAAAACTATGATCTGTATCTTCTATTACGTTGTTCTAATTGTATCCATGGTATTTATGTATCATTATCTACTTTCACCTAGCCACAAGTTTGGGAAGAAGCTAACCTATGTGAACTATCTGGCAGACCTAAGAGAACACGTCAACTATGAGCAGCTCCTCATCCCACAAGCTGTATTACGGTCTGAACATTATGCTTTATGTGAACATTACACCACGCATGTTTGTGAGCATGCAAAGCCTTTTTAAATGGTGTAATTGTAACTCCATTTACTGACAAACAATATCAAACCTATGCAAACTTGGAGCACACACAGCTGATTGAACACTTTTGGGCTAATATTTACATTTAATCAGCTTAGTACAGAAAAGAAGGCTGGACCTGTCTGTGACAGTTAAGAATATTTATACGATCAGATCCAGAGGATCCTGCTATATCTCTGGAACAAAGCCAAGTTGAATCTGATGCTCTTGAAGCTTGTGTTTGCATGTTTTAATGATGAATATGCTTGAACACCCTGAGCCAGTTAAAATATCATTAGACTATCATGGATGTCTGAGCATGCATGCGGAACCATGTAGATGGTGCTTTCCTCCGAGAGTCTTATGCAGTCTTGTGATGCAACATGAGCTGTAGTTCAAAAGGATGTAGTTGCCTGGCTTGACATGTCTTGTAGGTAGTATGTGTTAGCCTTCATCCTTCACATTTGGTAGCTGTTGTATTATAAAGGAGAGCTTGCTAAAAGCTGGAAATTGGGGATGAAATTAAGAAAACGCTCCCCTTTCTGACCTAAACTGCCCTGTAGCTAACCTCTGGTCTAATGAGCCGTTTTCAGCTAAATAATTTCCACAAAGGCATGTGATTGGCTGTAACAAGAAACAGAGGAAAAAGGCAGATCTTTAAAAAGGTAGATGATTAAAAACTGGAAAACTGGAGGTGCTGAACTGTGCCCAGTCATTTCAGTTGTTAGTCTCTGCTAATGTATTAATTTATTCCTATTTATTTGTTAATATTTAATTAATTAAATTTGAGTGTGAATGTTCTGTCAGATGCAGCTCAGACATTCTCTAAATGCTGATCTACTTTAATTACTCAGTCTATCCATTAAATAATTTAATGATACCCAATCAATGATGTAGAGATCATGCACATGAACACAAGTGACATGTTGCATTAAATCATGAATGTGTTGCATAGCAGAAGCTTGCACAGACTTGGTAGATTTCCAGAAGGATCCCTGTAGCAGCTCAGATACTATATTACTATATCAGAAATGTGACCATAAAAAAGGAGCAGTGCATCTCTACACTTGGACAGATGTTTAGTCAGTGTCAGGAGTTTCAGTACTACAGTATAACACTTGGTATTTGGGTTATTCTAATTTTATAATATTATGTTCAAATATTGTTCAGTGTTCTTGTAGGTTTAACTTGAACCTTGTAAATTTAAGTTGGCAAATATGAAAGTCTTGAGAATTCACTATCCATTTCCTGTTGTGATCAGGCATGACGAAGCGCTCCGGGCTGCCCAGAAAGGAGGACCAGCTCTTCCAGGGAAGGTTCCACCCCCTAGACCTCCTCTGCCCACACAGCAGTTTGGCGTGAGCTTACAATAGTGAGTAGACTCATCAACGATTTGTCATGAACATGAGCATATCGTTGCCGTTATGTGAAATTGACTGGATGACTGTAATTAAAAACGGGTTACAAAATTCTCTTTGAAACCACATATTGAGTTCACCAGTTACTTGTATACAGAAATCTGTGTATTGTCATATTTTATTCTTTGGTGTGCCTGTGGATTGGAGGCAAACATTTGTTATTAAATGTATATTTTTCAGCATTCGAGAGCGAAACAATGGTGTATTGATTCCTCCTGTGATGTCTCAAACTGTGTCCTACCTCAAGCAGAAAGGTGAGCTCAGTAAATAGTAACAGTCGGCTAATTGGGTACTGGATATCAGATTTATGCTGTTACTGTTTTGACATCTTCATTTACCATCTGCATGCTCACATCTCTATTTCACATAGAAACGCTACTCAAAATGAATCCCTACAAGGACACTTTCACACAGTCGCTCTTCTCTCTCTTTCTCTCCCTCTCTCCCCCAAGGGCTGAAAACAGAAGGGATCTTCCGAAGGTCGGTGAGAGTACAGCTTATCAAGGACATCCAGAAACTCTATAACCAGGGTGAGCTTGCTCTCTCTCTCTCTCTCTCTCTCTCTCTCTCTCCCTCACCCACAGCCAGGTAAAGGAGATCAATAGGTCTGTCTCCTCCGATGATTCTTGATGGCAACACAGGCAGCACGTCGCCTGCAGAACTCCCCATTAAGATGGTGTCCGTTTCGACTTTTCACTTCATTAACTCCTCCAATTACCTGTGGAGATTTAACACAACCCTTCTCAGCTTTTAGGTTATGATTATGATTATGCTTATTTTTTATTGAGACACGTCAATTGTGTTTCTTATGAAAAGAAGGCAGGACAAAACTCTAATGAAATGTCCAGTTGTTATAAATAGCCAATCATGTTCTGTTTCCTTCCAATAATGTATAAAAGAGTTCAGAGCCATGGTATCATTTCTCATGCTCACAATTTTATTCATTCCCATTTCTGCTTTCACTCTGCTGCCTTTGTCCTTTTAAACAATACCTTTATTGGCTGTAAAGGTGTTCATATCTCCTTACTAAAACACTTATATAGGCACAATATATGACTGCTCAAATGAAGTGTTTAAGTTTTAGTCCTTTGTTAGGAAATGAAACGACGACAGGAATCCATTCTTTATCAGGGCAAGCATTTGTTTTCTGGTCTTCTGTTTAATGAAGAAACAGGAAGTTCTGGATATCATTGGCTCTGTTTGGAACAGCTGTCCTGTAATTTGTTTAATTTGGTTACTTTATTAAAGCATAAAAATCTTCATACTGAAATGTTTGATGTGCTGAAGGGTTGTGGTGCTGATTATATTATATTGGTGTGCTTCACTGATATATCACAGGTGGTGTTTAGAAGTCAAAAGTTAAATGATCTCAAAGATGAGTAATAACAGTCAGATGGATAGCAGAGACAGCAGACACTGAACACAACATTTCAAAATGCAAAGCATCTATACAACGCAGTTACTCAGAGTTATAACAGGCTCGGCTGTCTATGAGATGACAAGCGCATAGCGGCTGATGGAAGTGCTGAGCAGAGTGTAGAGCAGAAGGAAGGAAGACTAAAGCACTGCTACCTCACTGTCTTTAGGTAGAATTACTTTTCACTGTATTGCTCTATGGTTTGAAAGTTGGATAATAGTGCAGTGTACAATTATAAAGTCATGTGTTTCAAATGTTTATTGACCAAGTTAAACCGTTGAAAACGTTGCAGTATTCTTTTAAAAGAATGAATCCGTTGTACAATAAATTTTCTGATTTCTGTCCCTTCCTCCTCCTCCCCCTTTCTTGCTCTGTTTTGCCTCAGGCAAGCCGGTTAACTTTGAGCAGTACTCTGATGTTCATGTTCCTGCTGTGATCCTGAAGACGTTTCTCCGGGAGCTGCCAGAGCCTCTTCTCACCTTCACGTTATATAACCAGATACAAGATCTTACCAGTGAGTTTTTAAATCCAGGCCTTAATCTAGCTCAGTGCACTACATTTATCTCAGAGTTAGAGATATATGGAGATACTGAGTAACAAGAATAACAACACAGATGTGTGCTAATGCAGATTGTATCCATGCCACACGATTACACTAGTTGTATTCAGGAACCATTAAATTTTTTCCTAGATAAATAGTCCGTGTTTAACATTCAGTCAAGCTCAGTCTGCTCCAGTTCTCCTAACTGCTGGTCTATTTATCCAGTATTAATAATTAATTGAGCACTCGGATAACTAAATAGTAGATCTGTGGTATGTGACAAAAGGCAAGTAAATGGAGTTCAGTGAGAAGTGTTTTTGTACCCCCTGGAGGTAAAAGTCTAGGCTTATTTTACATGGCTAGAAATAACACGTCTTTGGTGTATTGTAAATGTTACAATTATTTATTGATGTTTCAATGGGAATGTCTGGCTTTTGCTAAATAAGGCAGTGTTTTTCACAGAGGTGGAGAGCAGCTTGCGGGTTTCAAGGTGCAAGAAAATTGTGGAGTCGCTTCCAGAGTACAACTTCATTGTGGTCAAGTTCCTCATCTGTTTCCTGCATATGGTAAGAGGATACACTGCAAGACTGTCTGCATCACGTGACTCCCGAGCAATTTTTATTTTGCTCCTGCTCTTCCAATGCATAGCTAGCAATGATAATTTATTTTCCCACATAATAAGCTGTACTTCCATACATAGTTTTCAATAGAATAGAGGAATAGATTTACATCCTTTCCATAGAATAGATTTACATCATCCATCTAATTTTTATATAAGATAATAACATGAGTAAACACAAAATGCAGCATTAAATGGTCATTCCATTTATTAAAGATCAAGATTTATTCAAAACCTATATCATCCATGTGAAAAGGTAAATGCCCCAGTAAACCTAATAACTGGTTGTGCAACCCAAGCAAATATCTGAAATAACTTGTGATGAGTCATTTACATCACTCTGGAGGAACTTCTCTTCAGCTAATTATTCAGCTACATTGGAAGAGTTTTGGTTATGAACTGCCTGCTTAAGGTATTGGCACAGCATCTCAATGGGATTCAAGTAGGTACTTGAAAAAACTTATTTTTGTTTCTTTGAGCCCTTGCAAGGTGGACTTGCCTGTGTGCTTTTGATCATTGTCCTGCTGCTTAACCCAACTGCACTTGAGCTTTAGGTCATGAACTGTAAGGTGGAAATTCTCCTTCAAGATAGATAGAGAGCAGAATTTTTGTTTCCATCAGTTCTGAGAAGTTGTCCATGTCCTGCAGAAGCAAAGCAGTCCCAGACCATCACACTACCACCACCATGTTTGACTGTTGGTATGAGGTTGGAATACAGTGTTGGCTTTACACCAGATGTATACCATATTATGGTCAATTTGGCATTAAATAAAAGTTTAGATTAAGTCATGAGAATATAAATCAACAGTGTGTCCAGTTTAGGAAAAATCTAAACTGTTTATTCAGAATAAACACATTTAGCTTGGTGAAAATCTCTGCATGGCCAGTGCTTCAGGTTAACTGAAAAATCTGTACAATGAATGAGATAAAATGTAACACTCTGTGTAATAAGTGTGGAAAAATGCATATCTCGTCATCTTGGGCAGTGAAAGCAATTTGTATCATGGGAGAGAGTAAAAATTACTTCCTCTGTGACACAGGTTCCCAACCCAATTAGCCCCCAATTAGCCCCCTAAATAAAAAATGCTGGGTGTGTTAGAGTAAACAGTAAAATGTGTAGGACCAGGGTATACTCCAGGAACAGTGGTGAGAATCAAATTCTTTACATTTAGCAACCTGTTACTAAAAGTTACAGTATTTCCCTATATTTCTCTGCACTCATGCACAAGTCATCACCGTCCTTTAATCACTCAGGCAGATTTATAGTTCACTGTGGTTGGCATTCAGACTTTCAGTGTTTTCATGTTAATGTGAAGCTGCATGACCCACAGAGTAATAATCTTGCAGACATTCCCAGGGGCATCATTACTCACCATGACATCAAATGTTTAATCAGAGGAACAGAGTATAATTACTTACAAAGAACCCCTGCGTATCTCAGGACCTTTAACATACAAAACACCTGAACTGTGAAGCTGCTGCAGTTCTCTGAATAGATGGAAAAATGTACATTACTCTGCTAGTGCCTGTTTAAAGACTTTGTAGTATACAATCCCAAGTCTAGATGTAATTTTCTAATAAGATGTATGCTGTATCTAATACCTGGAGATAATTGCCTGTGGAGCATGCTATTATACTGTAACATGCATGTTCCCCTGGATTGGAGATGATGTGATGGTTTAATGAGTGTGAAAATGATGCAAATTATACACTCTGGCCTTTTGATCTTAATACTAAGTAAATACTACTATAAATTAATGTAAAATGTTGACGTGTGAATAGAGTTCCTAATAAACCAGACACTCTGTGTCTCTGCAGGTATCTCAGGAGAGCATCTTTAACAAGATGAGCTCCTCTAACCTGGCATGCGTGTTCGGGGTGAACCTGGTGTGGCCTCGTCACGGCGGCGTGTCTCTGAGTGCCATAACACCTCTCAACATATTCACAGAGCTTCTTATTGAGCACTACAGTGCCATCTTTAGCTCCCATTGCCCTCCACAGCAGGTACTGCCCTGACTACTCCACTCATTCCACAGTGCCTCACACACTCCCACTACAGCTCACAGCAGGAAGCCTAACACCTGGCCTTGTTGTTATTGCTTGTGCCACTGATATGATGTATCGACTCGGTGTGACCTGTGGAATCCCGGGGCAAACAAATTTACACTCTGTAAGCTTATTGCACTGCAGAGCAAAACACTAAGACTGCACATTGTGTACTGTATACAACTTTAACACTAAAATACAAGAGGTTATGGTGAATGTAAAAAAAAAGTCATTTGTTCATTCACTCGAACCTTTGTTTAACAGACAAAAGAAAAGATTTTCAGTGTTTTAAATAACAAAATTAATTCTGGTTGTTAACTATAAACAAATTTAGAAGGTGATGCCTGCAATACACTTAAAAAGACTGAAAAGTTTATAGAAGTATCACTGGAAGGTTACACAATAGCAGTTGAACTGGTAACAGGTGAGGTCATTAAGACTGAGTAGATAAGGAACATCCACCAAAGGCTTAGTCTTTGTAGGCAAGGATGGGTCGAGGTTCACCACTTTATGCCAAACTTCAAGAGAGAATTGTCAGTCAGCTCAAAAGAATGTTTCTCAGTGCCATCTAGACCGCAAAATATCATGAAAAGTTCAGGGAGTCAGGAGAAATCTTGGTGTGTGAAGGCCAAGGGTGGAAACAACTGCTGAATGTGCATGACCATCGACCCTCAGGCCGTATTGGAGAATCCATCATGCTACCCTGATGGACAGGATTTCAGGAAAATCGCACTCGCTTAACACAGTTTGCTTCTGCATCCAGAAATGCAACCTGAAACTTTATGCAAAAAGGAAGCCGTATATTAATTTTGCACAGCATGCCAGCGAGTTCTCTGGGCCTGGAGTCATCTGAGATGGACTGAAAGACAGTGCAAACATGTTCATGTTTCAGCTTGTTTTTCAGATAAATGGTTGTCAGATTTTATGTGCCAAAGATGAAAAAGACCATCCAGACTGTTACCAATGAAAAGTGCAAAAACCAGCATCTGTGATGGCACGGGGTGAATCAGTGCCCACGGCATGGCTGATCTGCTTCTACTAGTGCTCCAAAAATGTTAATATAGTGTAAAAAGTTTATTTTTTTCATAATTTAATTTGAAAAAACTGTCATATTTTATATGCATTACATATGGAGTGACGTATGATCTAGACTAGCCTTTTTGATCATTATGCCTTACAGCTCATACAGAAATCCAGTATCTCAGACAGTATATATGATGTGTATCTCTTGGTCTAGTTCAGCACACGCAACCACAATCATGGGGAAGACTGCTGACTCGACAGTTGTGAAGACGATCATCAACTCCCGCCACAGAAGGTCATTGCTGAAAAGGCTGGCTGTTCACAAAAGAAATAATCTAATCATTTGAGATACTGGATTTCTGCTTTTCATGAGCTACAAACCATAATGATCATAATGATGAAAAATGAATGTCTCTTGATGTGCACTGAATATAAAATATATGACAGTTTACATTTTTCAAATTAAATTGTGAAAAAAATGTACCTTTTCCACTGTATTGTAATAGTTTGAGATACACTAGTATAAGGTTCCATTGATTCAGAGGCTTATGTTGGTATTTTGGAGAAATGTATGCGGCCATGAAGACTATCTATTTGTTAAATATATTTCCTCTGAAAACTGAAAACACTGAACATCTTTTCTTTGTCCTTTTGCCTGTTAAGTAAAGGTTCAAGTGAATTAACAAGTTTCAGATAGTCCCAACTTTTCTAGAAATGGGGTTTGTATTTACTTTTGTTATGATGAATGTGTAAGAACGTTCATGTATGAATGTATGAATTATGAGTGTCTCATAAGTCAGGTTTAGCAAATGATCCGAACACCGTTACTACCGATCTCACTGGATTTATTATAAACTGACGTTAAGTCAGATGCTCCAGCAGGGGCTGCAAACATTATGTTAATGCCATACACTGTACATTAATATCTCTATGCATATTACTTCTAAACAGCATTAATCATACAGTTGCTCGCTCAAGTGGTCATGTACACACACATCTTTAACCAGGAACACGGGCGCACCCACACTGACTGAGCAAACACACAAATCAAAGCAAATATCCGCTAAATTACAATTGCACTCTAGATCGCCATGGTAACCATTCACCGGAGGCAGCAGAGATCATCCTGAAGGCGTGAATCGTAACAACCCTGTGCTGTCATGTAATTACAATATTCCAATAATCTTTTACGCCTCACTGCTCTATTTATTACATTTTTACATTCCGCTAATGAGTTATGTAGACTTCGTGTGTGACCTGATGCCAGATAATCACTGTAAGATAGCAGGCTGCTCAGTCGTGATCTATATTTTTCTCATCCTTCAACATTTAGTTCATTTCATTAACTCTCTCTGCTCATCTAGCACACATTCAGGGTAAAAGTGCAACGATGGGCCTGTAATGAGGTCAAAGACTCTTAAAAACCCTCCCAGAGCTCAGATTACTGTGGTATCGGTTATCAGCCAGATTTTGATGCCTGATGACAAAAAGTGAAGTTTCCTGTAGGGTTTGTTACAAGGCTTAGTGCAATTAGTATTAGAATTGCTAATATAATTCAGTTGTAGCTTTTTTGTATATATTTGTGTCTGGTTTTATACTAAATGGATATACCTGTACTAAACCCTTTTTGTATTGTCAGTGTTACTGATGATGTGAATTCATTCCTGATACTAATGTTAAGCTATTTTAGTAGATGAAGTCTAGAAAATGAGGAATACTTAATACTTAATATTTGTCTCATAACAACCAATGCATCATTTTTATATGAATGTTGTCCACATGCAAAGATTTTGTAGTCTTCCTGTTTTGAAAAAAAAAAAATTAATAAAATAAAAAGGACAGGATTATATCTATTACATGGTTTAAAAAGACGTGAAGGCACCCTAATGAATGTGCTGTACACACACACACACACACAAACATACAACACGCTTAACAAGACTCCAATTTTCCATGTTTATTATTGATTCAGTTTTCAATAAGAACTTGGTACAAAAAAGTGTGACTACTCTTTACCATTTACCAACTTCCATCGATCAACTTTGAATGCATCATAAAGAAGAAAAAAAAAAACTACATTGGCATATGTAAGACAAACACTTTCCTATACATACTATCCACTGGACAGTCCCCTTCCATAATGACAAAACATAAAAACACTACTCTGACAGTCCAAAGACATCCAGCTAACAGTTGCCTTGTTGCCTTTTTGATTTCAGTTTTATTTTTGCTACCTTTTCCTCATAGCATAACGGACACATCACACATCGCAAGCTAAATGCATAATTGGCAAACAATAAAAAAAAAAACATGTTCTTTTTGTCTCTTTTCTTTCTCACGTTCATTGATAAAAGAATATAAAAAAGTTTCATCTTGTTCAACGTAGTGTCGAGTGTATTAAAATAGATTTGTATAAGCACGGCACAGTTTGTCCCGGAGAAGATTCTGGAGTAGGAGGGGAGGGTGGACTGCGGAGGAGATGGGGACACGTCTCATATGATGCAGAAGAACACTCTCACTATGAAGAGAGCTCTGATATGGGCAAGGATTTTTTATTTATTTATTTTTTTTAAATCGTCGACTTTCCTGTCTGCCACATGGTTTGATTCTAATCTATATAATGTAGGCTCTGCAGCTTCCTGTGAGCTAATCCCTTAGGGTCAGGCATGTCTGCAGGGCGAGGGTGGTGATATGGGCCAGTGGGTGATATGCATGTAATTCTTACATTTGGATCTAGACGGTCTGACTGAATTTGAGAAATTTACAGTAATCTACAGACCACGTCAGGAATCTTATGATATGCACTTAGATAACGGTTACACATCTGTAAATCCCACACCTGTGAAGCCCTTGTGTAATGACGATCGATAATGATGTTGGATATGTCATGAGTTGTTTGCCTTTTTAAATCTGTCATGCTTGGTTATTTAGGAATCTTTGATCAGGGTGTTTCCAGCAGAGCTGAAAGCAGTTCAAGACCAAGTGACCTGCACTGTTCTATTTCTGGAAACAAAGTCCTCTGCTCCACTGGACTGTGCTCAGGCCCAGACCCTGCTGACTTGGGTTGAACACTGATCACTAGTTATAGAGCTAAAGCAAAGGCAGATCAGCTTTTCCTCTGCATGGGTTGAGAAGCAGCCTGCCTCACAGGCCAGGTCGGAACTGCGTACCTTGACAAATCCTTTAGAAGAACAGGAAGACAAACTAGCAAAGGTGACGCACAAAATTGTCCTTTCAAAAAAAATGAATTCCAGATTTTTCATTTTAACGCTATATTTAATAAACCCTGGCGTTATCTAATCTTGTTCTTGAGGCAGTGTTCATTTAGTCATCTCGTAGATTAAGAAAATTAAATAACCACACAGACACAACTCCAGTCAGGTGTGTCCTTGCAATAATATATGGAATTAGTACATAATGTCAATGTGGCGATTAGGAAATAAGGCATCGTTAAAGCAAAAACTACAAATACAGACAAGGCAGAGAAGATAAAGTCAATGGTGAAAGACGGGAAAGGGTTTTTTTGGCATATCTTATATACTGGAGAAAGAAAAAGGCTTTGACAATAGGTGTACACGCGTATTGGATCGTGAATGGCCCTTCCTAATGTCCACTTTTGCTGTCAGTGCAACAGAAACAGAAAGAAACATCAGTGATGAGGCGCTGAAGAAAAATCAGAAGGACCTGTTATAACAATACAAGTTATGTACAACAATCCCACCTCTCCAATACTTCAATTCACAATTATGAACAGGCATCCGCATGAAAATACTAAATTCTCCACTAGAAATGCTAAATTTTGTAGTCATCTTAAATACTTTGTTCCTTTATCTCAACTCTATTAATACTGAAAAAAAGGTATTCTCTTTTTTTTCTTTTTCTGTGTTTGTTTGAAGGCTCGTATGCTCGCAAGTACATACACGACGAAATCCACTTTCCAGTCTCCTTTTCACCTGAATTATTATGGCGATTGTTGTTCTTAGGAGAATGAGAACGATTTCTTTTCCTACTCTGATAGATCACTGTACAGTCCTCTCTGTCTCATATGTCTTGTTTAACTACCACTACTCTAATGTTCTCTCTGACTATATGTAGAACACGTATCCCCCCTTTAAAAAAGAAAACTGTAATTTAAAAAAAGGCTTTACCACATAAAATACTTTCCGTATTCATGACGACATGGTTATCTGCTCATTTGTCATAAATACATTAAGGCCAAGAACATTTAGTAAATTAAAAACAATAAGTTAAAAAAATCTCTTAAGCACTGTAGGTGTTGGGTTTAAAAAATACTTATGAATTGACTTAAGAATATACTGTAGTTAGTATTGATTTTATTTCTTTATATTTTTTGATATTTTTTTCTTCCTTAAGACAATACAGCTCTTGGGGCGGGGGGACCCACACTGGCCAGATTTCACTCTCCAGTTTCCATTGTGAGGATCTCTCATTAAGCTCAGGAAGAGCTGTGTGGTAAAAAGAAATGCACATATGTTGTTATGAATAAAGTGTTTTTGCCTGCTGTGGGCTCAGTTGTTGCCCTGGGAGTGCAGCACACTCTTGTGCAGCAGTGTGGAGGGCCCTGCAGGGGGTGCTGTGGAGCTGCTCGTGCTGCTGGTGGAGCATGGTTTGATCCAGGGCAGAGAGAGCAGCGCCGCGCCCCCTGAAGTGGTGGTGGTGGCCGTCATGGTGACCTGGATCATGTGATCACGCTGGATGAGGCGGATTAGGGCTCGGAGACGCTCCAGGGACGCCTGGGTCTCCCTCTGCTGACTCAGCAAACGTTCCTTCTTGTCTCTGCATTTCTGTAGACACACACACGGGTTAGTCTTCCAGCGCTCAGACACTTGGTCCACAATTCTGGTTGCTATGTTGCATCCACAGCCCCACTGGTGTGTCCGTCAGGTTTGAAAAGTATAGATAAACAACTTCATAAACACATCCATGCAGATTACACTTACTTGGTAACACTCTCTGTACACATAGCAGGTCCTATCCATACAATAATGTTTAATAAACTAGTTAGAATGACGTCTGACATTTTTGCAGTTCATGTGTATTACTTTTACAAAGTATTTTTTGTTATGGAACTTTTTGGCTATCTGGGACCAACATGGTAATGGAGAAGAAGATGAAGCCTGTATTTGTGGATGCATTACTGCATAGTGAAATTCTTTTCTTTGCATATCCCAGCTTTGTTAGGAAGTTGGGGTCAGAGCCCTGGGTCAGCCATGATGTGGTGCCCCTGGAGCAGAAAGGGCAGCTTGAACCCCTCACCACTAAGCCACTGCTGTCCAATACAGCATACTGTAAGCTAATGTAGGCTTATAAAGACAAAAAATGCCTCTGTTGTCCCTGTCTAAGTGGATAGTCCTTTGTCTAAGGATATCAAATAACACCTTATTCACCCCATGTAGTGCAATATATACTCAATTGAAAGCTTTGTGGTCTTTTCTCCAAAAGGCACACATAAGCACAACCTTTGATAAAATGAATTATTTAAACACTGACTGACAGATCATGTACTTGACATAAAATGTAGGATTAAAACACAATAGCGTTTACTGTTCTAGGAAAACAGTCGATAGCAGGATGTTGTGCTGCCAGTACCACCTCAAAGCTGATCCTATAATAATATACCGCAAAGTGTTTCATACCTCTTGCACAACAATCTGCCAATATTTAAACTTTTTAATAATCTATTTTTTTTACATTTCTAGTTGCATTTAATGTTGTGTGAGATATCTCTGTGAGACAAGTTCGTTCTTCTTTAATGTTATAACAGTTAGAAATGTTCATTTCTTTGCCTGTGTATGTAAATATATATATACATGTACGATCTGTGCCTCGGTTGTGCCTAGGTAGAGGAATGTGAACTTTACCAAGAGTGATCTGTTGAGTCTCTGGTCTTCTTCTTTCAGGTGTGCACACTCTTTCTTCAGTTCACTGTTCCTCCTCATCAGTCTTCTCTTCTCCTCCTCTCTCACTACACACATGCACAACGCATTACACATCCACAGACACAGACACAAGGCATGTACAGAGTGCATTTTTGCACGTAGTGGATCTTACCTGTTTTGTGTGTAACATAAGACTGAACAAAATTGTGTGGCCAAGACAAGTTTTCTTTATTCAGAACCTTGATAAAAGAAAGAGGGAAAAAATAAACCTTCAAACTCATGCGCATTGCTTTGAAACAGCATTCGTTGCTATGACAACAGATTGAAGGTTCTGAGTGACTGACCTTCTTCTGGCATTTAGGGCACATCCACATGCCCCTGGGTGGGGATTTGAGTGGAGGGTGTAAGCAGTCTAGGTGGTAAGCGCGGGTGCAGCTATGGCACTGCTGAAGGTTGCCTTCCTCTTTGCACACAGCACAGTGGTCATCATGCTCCAACTCCTCCTGCAGGAAGCATGCAAAAAAAAACAAAACAAGTCTTTACACTTTACAGCCCTGTTATCATCGCCCTGCTCTGGCCATCTGTATTACTTCAGTGTGCTGGCAGAGAAATGACGATGTTTGCGGTAATTAAAGATAATTGAGGTGATAATTGAGGTAACATATTATCCTGGCTACTGTTACTTTTTGATTTTCTAAATCTGCGCTCTAAATAGGGAACGTTTCTGTCTGATACACACGCTTCCTCTATGAAAAGCTTCATTTAGTTATGTGAGAAGACAATGAAATTGCACGTTATATTGTTGTTAGCTCTGTTATTTTACAATGTGGGATACAGTTAAGACTATATATGAATGAATTTCACCATTTCAGTAATATTCAAGATTCTCTGGCTTAAAGGAGATGTGTGTGTGTGTGTGTGTGTGTGCATGATATTTTCATTTTGAACTCTATTTTCAAAGAAAATGGTGAGGATGAAGATGGTGGATCATAGTAGTGTAACAAAACAAGCCAGTTAGTAACAGGAACATGAAAAAACCCATGTAAGCAAATAAATACTATTGTAAAATATTTTATGACAGATTATTAGGTAACAATTTTCATATTGCATACACTCGCTGACAAGCTATTAGGAAAACCTGTTCGCCTGCTCATCCATGGGATTATCCATTAAACCAATCATGTGGAAGAAGTGTATTGTGCAGTGCATAAAATCATGCGCATACAAGTCAAGAGCTTCAACTAATGTTCACTTCAAACATCAGACAGACAGGCTCTTTTGAGTGTAGCTGTGCTCCTGGGATTCGCACACACACCACACAGACTCCAGAGAAACTCAAATAAAGCAGGCTTAACAGCTGTGATGAAGAGAAAAGCATCTTCAAAATCACAACATGTAGAACCTAGATCTCATCCGATTCCTCATCCGGCTGTCAGCCAAGAACAGGAATCTGAGGTTATACTGGGCACAGGCTGACTTAAACTGGACCGTTTAAGATTTCCTGCCTGCTTTGGCACCAACCACCCTGCCATAGGCAAAGTCAATGAGCTCACATTTCCTCCCCGTTCTAATGTCTGATGTGAACAATAACTCTACGTGATGCATAACGCACTCTGCTGCTGCCACTTGATCGGCTGGATAATTGCAGGAACAGAAGCAGGTGGACATCGAGTGTAGTTTGTGACACAATGCTATTTCTGTCTATGGCAGTATAAAATAATATGCGTATTAATATTTCAATGCATTTAAGTACTTAACGTTCACATTTAAATGTGTTTTTGTACATCTTCTGTACCATGTATTAGCATATATCTCTATTTGTAGCTTTTTCAACAACAAAAGAAATACTAAACCAGTAACAGGTCATGATAAAAAGCCTTTGGCCCCTTCTCAACCCCAAATACAGAATCTCAAGAGTGACTACATACCTTCCAACACAGATCCTCAGTGTCTGGCATGCGAATAGGAAGCAGAGAATTAGTTAGTAGCTTGCAGAGTGAAGACAGAGGGTTATTCATGGGTTAGATTACAATTATAGCCATGCAACAAAGCTGAGCACAAAGACATAAAGCTTGAGGTGCTTCTTTTTATAGCACTCTCTCTATTAGTTTTTAACAACAAAGCATTTTTTTTTTTAGTTTTTTTTTGTTTTTTAAGGGAGAGATTCCTGGGTACAGAAGCCTGTTCTCCTGCACAAAAGAGCTTTCAGAGGTGAACCTTCAGCAACACTGCAGTTAAGTGTAGATTTAAAGTTAGACCTAGAGTAACAGATCTAAGAGTAGAGTAGTATCATTATAGCGTATTGTGTTTGACTGTATATGGTGATGCAGACATTTTCATGCTCTTGCCTTGATAATTAGGTAATCAGTGCATTGCAATAGAAGACTGTGGTGTGTGTGACCGGCTTAGGAAACGCACATCACACACAGAATACATCGGCTGTGATCTGTACTAGACTAGGTGCTTCATTAAAAGCATGAACAAGTCATTTGATATGTGACCAAAATGGCACTGCAGACTTGCACGTACGTGTTTCTCAGTCTTTGATATTCACTCTGCATTACATGAGCTCAGATCCTATTTGTCTAGCTTGGTAATGTGTGTGTGTGTGTGTGTTTGTGTGTGTGTTTGTGGTAGCAGTGCATGAGCGTGCCTCTTCAAATGTAATTTTGTGAGCTCTACCCCAGCTGTTGTGTTGATAGGAAGAGAAATGAGTTTTACCTCTGGCTGATAGGAAGAGGGGGTTGTTCAGGTAATTTGATGCAAGCCTTTTGCGCTGGAAAGCAATGATAGGGAAACATGTTCATTGCGGTCAGAAACAGAAAGTGTATATACAATGTCTACTACATTTCGAGAACACAGGACCTGCTTGTTTATGGTATTAGTTAAACGTTCTTGAATAGAAGACATTTCTACACATTAGTAGAGGGTATAGAGAATGGCATTAAAAACAGTCATATGGATAGCAGGAAACAGAAGGGTGTGGCCTGAAATCTGTTTTCTCTGCCCTACTAGCTTACTTGTTAGCATTGTTACTTGTTAGGGTGTTTGTAGTGACCTTAAAACTACTAAAAGTGTTTTTTCCGCAACACAAAGTACACTAACTTTGGCCAGCAAAACATTTTTGGTTCGAGTTCTTTTTGGTTTTTGTTGCCTGCTCGTCACTGGTACCAACAGACACAGAAAAGCACAGTACCATATACAGAAACAATAAAACACGGGATAATCTGGTTTTGTTGGGACTGTCTGAACAGCTTAAACCAATACTAGCACAAACCTGGTATTAACAAGAACATTGGAAATCCTGTCTCCTTTTTACATTTCACATACATACAGACATGCAGCCTATGCAAAATACATAGCATGTCATTGGTTGCATCCGCCAGTGCATATATACGACCGTAGAGCTATCTATCACTTTATATACTGTAACTTCTATGGAAGCTTCTAAAGCTGTTTCCACCGTGAGAATGTGTGGTTTTCAGCATGGTTTAATAGTTGGAGCTGGTGAGATGGGTCACAGCATCTCAGAGGTAGAAGCAAAGTTTGGATTCTCACACGGTACATGAGCATTTCAAGGGTGTACCGTGACTACAAGAATTCCGGCAAAATCTCAAACTTACGACAGCAGCGTGGCTGTAAAAAGACTCTGTGTGTGCAACATTGCCTCAAGTAACTAGCTCAAGAATTCAATGCAGGGGCCTCAACAAACATCAGCCTGAGGTTCCCTCCAAGATCCTGTGGGGGAACTACCAAGTATTAACTGCTATACCAGTTTTTCTGGTACTTCAGTGCATGAAGCATCTTTTTTTTTTTATGTACAGCAGAATGTATAGCATAAATGTAGTTGGCCCTACAAGACACCTTATACAATATGATCTCTTTAGGACAATAGCCTAGGCAGAATTCAAACCTAAATAAAAACACTTCCACATCAGTTAAGTGCCATACGTTTAGTAGTATAGAGCTGTATCATTATAGCGTATTGCGTTTGACTGGATATGGTGGTGCACACATTTTCATGCTCTTGCCTTGATAATTAGGTAATCAGGGTTTGGGTGTAAAACAAAAATGAGCAGTGCATTGCAATAGAGGACTGTGGTGTGTGTGACCGGCTTAGGAAACATTCCCAATGACACCCAGTCATTTTGCAGATTGTTTTCATCATTATTTAAAAGATGTATCTGATGTAGCCAACCCTAGCCATTTGTCAATTTGTCCTCTGAATGAATTTTACTGTACAGAACAGAAGTATGAGGATGTGAGAGCTACCTCTGGATCAAACAGGCTGTATGCAGGGTTAGCTGTACTTCTCCTCTTCCTCTCCTGTCTTTTGGTTTGGATTTCTGCCGTAATAATGAAAAATATACCAGTTATCGTGGTAGCTTATGACAGAAATCAGTTAAGCACAAGCCATGTGTGCAGGAACTCACCTTCCAAGTGTTCTGTAGTGACGAGGCCGAGCGCTACCATGAAGGCAATTTTCTGCAATTTGTAGAGAGAGGGACCGTGAGGTAACATTTGTGAATCATGATTCGTGTGCTTAAAGTATGCAGATCTCATCTTAGGTGTGTTATAACACAGTTAAACATTTCTGCAAGGCTCCCCAAAGACACACTGAGTAAATATGATTTCAGACAAGTACTTCCTGGAGCTATCTTTGGTTATTTCTTGATGCTGAATATTTCTATTTGTCTGTCAGACCTCGTTACTGATCTAGTGTAGGGAGTGAGCATACCTCTGGGTCTTCCTCCTTTTTATTGGGCTTGTGTGGGGGAGAGGGGGCAGGACTAGGCTCCTGAGAGGGGATCTCAGCCTGGGGGCCTGGAGAACCCTGAGAGCTGCTAGGGATCTGTGGCTGGATTATAATCACCTGGAAAAAAAACATACAAATCCCAGTCATTGCATAAATATGTTTAGCAACAGGGATGTTTCACAGGCAATTAGATAAGAATAACAAACAGAAATGTGGTGTAGCAGGAAATACAGATCATTTTAGTGCTGCAATGTAGTTTAAAAAAAAATCCACATAAAATTTTATGTATAGTATGATTTCAAGTGCAAGTGGGAAATCTGTTATGAAAGCCTTGCTACTCTTTACTGTATGACCAGCGAATGACGTTACTGCCTCGCCTATTGGAGGAAGCAGAAGAAACATACGAGCCTATGAGAGCTGAATGCGACCTGTGGTCATGAGGACCACCAGTCTCTCTTAACGACAACCTAATGAGCCTCACAAATCTTCCCTGTGTCAGCCACAAGCCATTTTTCATCCCAGCCAAGATTAATTACTGCTGCAAAACTCATACGCAGGGATGAGACCCGACTCGGAGACACTTCAGGACTTTAAAAAATTACTTGTCACGCACAAGTGCCCAGGGAGGTTAAGCTGCACAATGAGGGACTGATTTCCCAAAAGCATTACAGCGTAAAGATCGTAAATGTTCGAAATAGTTCCAACGCTGCAGCCTTTTAATTGTGTTTGTACATTTCTAAACCGGAGTGACTTTGTACGGCTTGCCTGCATGACGGACGCCTTATCGGTTATATCAGCTGTGTTATAATGCTGACTGATTACAGAAACAAGTAGCTGGTAGGACGTTTGAAGTATAATCGTCTAATTTAAAGAGGTTATTTGAAATGTTCCAGATAAAACTGATTAACGTACAACAATGTCGAGTTGTTTTAATGAGATGTTTAAATGCTGATGCGTAAACGGAAGATTTTTAACTACACTTCAGAGTCATTTGAAAGCAAGAACAATTCAGCTTTTGGATTAAATGTCTGATAGCTTTCACTGGAGCCATACACTGTGCTGATAGCTGATTAGGCTGCTGTCTGACCTTGCTGTCTGGGCTGAAGATCAGCGGTTGCACTTTCACTGCCTCGCTCATGGCTGCCATTCCATTGGCTGCGGGTGATGTGGCAGAAATGATGGCGTACGCGACACCGGGGCTGGCTGTGGAGACACCGGGTATAGGCAGGGGAGGTGGCGTGATCTCGCCCTGGCTGCTGGACATCCTGTCTGGGCTGAAGGTACCAATTCCTTGGCTTTTAGGGCTGACGACAGCAGTACCGCGTGCCAGGCTCAGTGGCTGGCTGGACTGCTGCTCCTGGCACGGGCTGTGGGGAAGGCTGTCCGGGATCAGAGTCTTTGGCCTAACCTGTGTTCGGCAGACATCGAAGGGCTAGTCACTGTCCAGTTTTGAAATGTTCATGTGCTTATCAGTCATAGCAGATACATTACATACAGATACCAGCAAAGATGTAGGGAAAGAGAATTTATTCTCCACATGACGCATAGACATAGCAGCAAGACAATCAAGAATCAAAAATAGAATTCCAACAGAAATGTTAAGCCATATCTATAGAAAGTTTTCAGTTCTAACCAGAGTTCAGTCAAGGAATAAGTTTAATCTGTAATGTGTTTAAACAGACTGCATTATCAGATAGTGTGTGTGTGTGTGTGTGTGTGTGTGTGTGTGTGAGAGAGAGAGAGTTCTTGCCTCAGCAGTATGGTCTTATCTTGGGCTTGTGCTGCCCCCCTGTGGTCTTCCTGCTCCATGCACAAATGAGCTATATTTGTGTTCTTATCAAATATCATTATCTCCATTGATCCATTAAGAGAAACAAATGAGTGAGCTGAATTTAAACAGGGATTAATTGTGTCCAAAGTCTGAATGGACGGTTGAGCCCGGCTGGTAGGCTTAGTGTTAAAGATTTACTGGCCACGTGATTTATCAGATAATCTCGAACATTTCGCCCAGAACTTCATTGGCTACTAATCTTTATTTAAGGAGAGAGCTTGTGTTATACCCCACTGCTGTTAGATCTGTGTTAGATATTGCTTTACACGCTCTCCTTTCCATACAACAGTTCAGTCTGGCAGTGTTCAGAGCTAAAGTGGTAAAAATCTCAGCACACTTGACCATGTGACTGTAATACGGACGGGTCAGATCTGAGCTCATGTTTTACTGTGCATGCACAGATCACCGCTCCTGCACCCACACACCTCTCAGCACAGAAGTGCCAGGGATAACAAAAGTGCTGCATCTGGCCTTTTATTTGCCTTACCTTAATCCACTGATTTTATTTACTGATATTATTTTGATAGACATTTATTTTCTCATATTGCTCATGCATTTGGAGTATTCCAGTGATGTTACAGATTTGGAAAAGGTGTATATCTGGGTCATTTCAGGGCTGAGATGTGTTCACATTAAAGATTGATATCACTTCCTCCAGAGCTACTACAAATCAGTTCTTTGTGAATCTGTT
>JAOTRJ010000016.1:6874571-6884710 GCA_028564905.1 Leptodoras praelongus
GGTCGCCCCAACCGGGGATCGAACCCGGGTCCTTCTTGCTGTGAGGCGACAGCGCTATCCACTGCACCACCGTGCCGGCCGGGAAGGAAGTCAGTATTCACAAAAAGTAGACAATTGTGTTTACAGAAATAAATTGGAACTGAGATGTTGTGTTATTTTCCTTATAATATATGAGAGAAATAAATCACAGTGTATTGCAGAATCGAGTCATAAATCTTGTATCATAAAATGTAAAGAATCACAATAATATCCTATTATGGCCCAAATTTCATGATAATATCATACCGTAACTGTGTGGTGATTCCCATCCCTAGTTAATAAGACAAAAACAAATCTGTGATTGCTTTCAGGTCTGTACTAAAATATTTCATGTAAATATGCAGCTAAAATCAATGTATATGTTTTATTTACTTTACTAGTCTAAACTTAATATTATTTTGCAGAATGCTACTTCTGATTGGAACCATTTACGGCATTAATGGCCATTAAGTAGTAACAATAACTTTCAGAAGTTGAGCTGAGATAAGTGATCTGACTCACTGAAAAGGGTCAGAATTCTAATTTGAACTAATCACACATTTATACTTGAAATCTAGTCTTGCACTGTAGTCCCAAAATCAGCATATGCCCTTGTATTCTTTCATAAATATCATTATATAATACACACTATTACTAAAACGTTGAGGGTAAGCAAAGTTTTATACTCTCCTGTTGCATTTATGCAGGACAGACAGAGAGCAGGTATGTCCTCTGATGGTCAAGAGAAGCAGAGGGATGACGGTGAACAGCAGAAGCTGAGGAGGAGATTGGTGCAGACCCGACGTCGAGCCTCACTTGCAGGTCTTTTTGAGGCACTGAAAAACATGGTGTGTCCATCTAGTCAATCCAGTCATAACTGTGAGGCATCTTCTTATCAAAGAAGTCCTGCAAAGGTGAGCAAAACAGTGAGAAGTTGTTAATAGAGGCTACATCATACAGGACAGGGCGTCATACAGGACAGGGCGTCATACAGGGCAGGGAGTCATACAGGGCAGGGCGTCATACAGGACAGGGCATCACATCATACAGGACAGGGCGTCATACAGGGCAGGGCATCATACAGGACAGGGCATCATACAGGACAGGGCACCATACAGGGCAGGGCATCATACAGGGTTATACAGTTAACACAACTACAACAGTAAAACCGTACTACTGTCTTGTATTATCACACTGTTATCTTGGCTTTTATGTATATTTTATTCCTCTTACTATGGTCATTTGTCAGTGGTTAGAAGGTTTCATTTATTAACGAATGACACATTATGCTTTAGACTATACCTAGTTATAGTTAATGTAACTGTGAGACAGTTTAGTTTCTGTTATAACTTAGTTGTTGTAGCAGCCATAAACAGTTGTTTCCTCACTTTACCTCTCTCTTGAAGTCTTCTTTCCCTCTCTCTCTCTCAAAATTAACGAGACAAAATAAACAGTTTACCGAAAAGACCAGAAATGCACAGTTCTCTGTTCTGAAGACTTTCTCATGGTAGAAAACCTACAGACTGTTGCAAAGCTACATACTCTGTTAGTCCCCTTTACTCTGTTCTCTAATGGTCAGGACCCCCACAGGACCAGCACAGATCAGGTTCTATTTGGGTGGTGGGTCATTCTCAGCACTGCAGTGACACAAAAGCAAGATCTTATTTTTTTTCCATTTTCTTGTGTCTCCTCCTGTTAACACAAGCCTACATGTCAGTAGATTGCCTTGCTATTTTCCTTCATCTATCAGGTGTCCTTTGTTCCCTTTCCTGCCTTTTTATCTGGAGAGCATCCACGCAGGTAATCTGTTCGTTCCAGGTGTGAATCTCAATGTGCTGACATTGATAAGCATTCCATAAGCTCCCATAGTGTACTGGGTAAAGCACTGTACTTTCATGCCCACTATTCACTTTACAATACTGCTCTAGTTGGGTGACTATTTCTCTTTCTTTTTTCTGGAGAGTATTTGCACCTGTAATTCGGTTCTCTCCGGTTGGATGTAAATCTTGCTCCTTCCCATTCTGTCTCTTCCGTCTTTTGAGCGTTGTTTGTTTCCTGCTACTCTACTATCAGAAACTGAGTCCACCTAGATGGCTTTTATTAACTGGGCTTTATAAAATGTTGGAAGAGTTCCTCAGGGAATACTCTCCTTGTCCATTAATGATTGTTGACCTGTTAGATAAAATCATAGAAAAGGAATTATAGTAAAGTTTTATAAGGATATTACTTTTGAAAATGTACAGGGCTTTATAAGGAATAATTTTAGACATTAAAATCAGACACACTTGATATGCTGCTGATGATTATGATGATGATTATGTTTTTTTTTTGCAGTGGAAGATCCTAGATCATGCCATGGGATTTCTTCTGGAGAAGGAGGCTTACCTGAGCAAGCTCCTAGCACTGAAAGGTAATACACACACACACACACACACACACACACACACACACACAAACGTTTGTACACTTGAAGACTTTCCAACTTATTGGCTCTTTTATTATTTTTTAACATTTTTAAAAAAAAAATCTACGAGTAAAACAACACAGCAAAATGTCCTCACAGGATTAAAAATATCAGATATTCCTATCCTTGTGAGGACACTTTGGTCCCCACAAAGATATAAAAACATGATTCACACACATTTGTCTTACTATCCTTATGAAGACTTTTTTTTTTTTTTTACATAATCTTTGATACAACTGTTTAATTCTCTATAACTCTCTAGAACCAAAAGGGACATAACATTTTTGGATGTTTTTATGGTTCACTGAGTCACTTATATGTGTAGATCTGACATTTTATATATCATGACTAAATACATTTCACTCTTTTATAGAAGTTTATCTTGATGATGATGGAGGGCCGAAGAGTTTGGAAGATGTGCGAGAGCAGTACAGGAGGCTCTATTCCAACCACTTGTAAGAATTCCCATCATTGATATTAAGTACCACTAGATGGCAGCAAACACATACACAATAATAAAGGCATCGTACAGGTCTTAAGCTGCTGTTATTAGACGTATTAGACTAGCTGGTCTTATTAGACATATTAGACATTGCCGTTATACACTAGAGGACATTTTGTACTATTCATAAGGCATTCGACTGAGATTTTATCCTGAGTTAGTTTGCTGCGTAATTAAAGTTGTATCTTATCCATTTTTGCTGTGGTTATTTATTGTCTTTGAATTCACTGTCTTAAGCAGTTTGCACATCAGAAGACACAACCGTAGAGCTCGTGTTCCTGATGTAGATGAGGGCCGTGCGAGCAGTGAGGTAGACTCAGCTGATGGAGAAACAGATGAGCTGCCTCAGTCCCAGTCATGTGGGTCATCTGTCCCTAACATCCAGGAGTTTGAGGGGTGAGTTACTTATATAGATAGATACGTGACAATTGTATATTGAAATGCTTGTTGTGAGGCTGTAATACACTACAGCTGTGCAATATGAAACGGAAAAATATTATGGACAAATACAGTCTATAAAAAATATGCAGACTACTATTAGGCATACTGGTTGTGCATGCCTAATAAAAGTAGTTAGATAGATACATACTAGTTTAAAGGAAATTTAAAGGAAATTTAAATTTACAAGTTAAGGAAAAAACAACATAAAGTGCCTGGTGCTGGGTCCCAACATTTCATCAGAACAGTCTCAGTGTACCTTGGCATTGATTCTTTGGAGCTCTACTGGAGGGATGAACAACATTCGGCCCAAAAGATATTCTTTTTATTCACTAGACAGGCTGGTCTGAGTATTTCAGAAACTGCTGATCTACTGGGATTTTCATGCACAAACATCACTAGGGTTTATAGAGCCTAACAGTCCAAAAAAGAGAAAATATCCAGTGAGCGGCAGTTCTTCGGGTGAAAATGCCTCGTTGATATCAGACTGGTTCGAGCTGATAGAAGCCCAACAGTAACTCAAATAAAGCTTCATTATAACCAAGTTATGCAGAAGAGCATCTCCGAATGCACAATGCAGCAAACCTTGTAGCAGACGAGCTACAGCAGCAGAAGACTACACCAGGTGCCACTCCTGTCAGCTAAGAACAGGCAAATCAGATGTTTTGTAACACAGGCTCAAACACAGGCTCACCAAAATTGGACATTAGAAGATCAGAAAAGGGTTGACTGGACTGAGGAGTCTCGATTTATGCTGTGACTTTCGGATGGTAGGGTCTTGTATCAATGGCTGAGGGTGGTGGTGGTGGTGGTGTAATGGTGTGCGGGGTATTTTCTTGGCACACTTTGGGCCCCTTAATACCAACTGAGCTTTGTTTAAATGCCACAGACTATCTGAGTATTGTTGTTGACCATGTTCATCCCTTTATGACCACAGGGTACCCATCTTCTCATGGCTACTTCCAGCAGGAAAACACACAAAGCTCAAATCATCTCAAACTGGTTTCTTGAACATGACAATCAGTTCACTTTACGCAAATGGCCTCCAGAGTCACCGGATCTCAATCCTAACAACCCTATCTTTATACCAGCCTTTATTTTTTTTTTAGAACATTGACTGACAGGCTTTTCAAGTCCCACCCTTCCAGCAGGTTATTTTATGTTTAATAATAATATTATCCATTGTTTTATATAAAATGGCTATATTTATTTAATTTAAATAAAATAAAGATTTAAATATAGCATTTATTTATGCTATATTTTTTTTAACTATGAACTATTAGCTATAACCCCATAAAGAGTGCATAATAGCACTGTTATCATGTCTATATTCTTACAGCTGGAATAATATTCACCTGTTTGAATATCCTGAGCTTGCAAATATGCTTCCTATCTCTAAATTTATAAATAATCTAATAATCTGAAAAAAAAAACATTACTGCCATATTAGTAGTATACAGGAATTATATGGTTAAATGGAAAAAGAGTCCTCACTTTGATTGTGAGGGTCCTCCACGTCAGTCTCCGTCTGATGTAAAATTCATGTGCGGCATTTAAACAGGAGCCTCGTGTTCTCTTTTCACTCAACCCATCACTGTCCTACTACACTGTTTTACTTCAGGGGCAATAATTGATGATTAATTCAGTCAGTTTTGCCCTGTTAGCTAAATTTCATTTCTTTATATTATGTTGTTTATAAGCATTTTGAAACTGCTTCATCTAAACAGAGGATGTTAGAGCTCTTCTGTCTTTTGTTGATATGACACTGCAGGTGCATAGCACGCCATTTGAAAGCTGGTAACTGATTACAAATGGAACTGAATAGGTTTATCCATTTTGATATGTCAGTATCTCTAGCAGGTTATCTAGCAGGAATGAAATTCCACGGTTTTCGCAGACCGCCACACATACAGTGCATCTGGAAAGAATTCACAGCGCTTCACTTTTTTTTTTTGTTATGTTATAGGCTTATTCCAAAATGGATTAAATAAATGTTTTCCCTCGATATTCTACACACAGTACCCCATAACGAAGTAAAAAATGTTTGTTTGAAATTTTGGCAAATTTCTTTTTTTTTGCCAAAAACAAAAAAGATCACATGTACGTAAGTATTCTCAGCCTTTGCTCAATACTTTGTTGAAGCACCTTTGGAAGCACTGAACTTCCCGGATGCACCGTATTTCGTTTCTTGAAGGAAAAATATGCGACAATACAAAAGTACACACAACTTGGCTGATAGAGACACTCTTTGTGCAGATATCTGTGTTTCTACAGTGAGACTCTTGAGCTCCTTGTGCGCAGTGGAGTGCTTGCTCCGGATCAGACAGATCTTTCCGTAGTGTCCGAGGCCATCTCCGGATTGTGGAGCTCTCTACCTCCAGAGCGAAGGGCGGAAGCACAGCAGTGTGCTCTAGACCAGAGCTCTGTCTCATGGGAAAGCCAAACCGAGATCACTGCCTCACCTCTCACCAGCTTCAATCCATCTGCATCTTATATTTTTGAGGAGGTAAGGAGTGATGCAGAAAATTTGCACTGCATGTGCATTTTTACTTTCCTTCCTTAGTTACAAATGACTATTGATGGCCTCCTGTTTCTCAGCCAACAGTTCTTTCTCTGTTCTCTGTACCCCAGAGTTCAGACTTCCTTTAGCACCATTCATTTTGTTAATGTGTCAGTAGCAGGGTCTGCTAGCTACATAAACAGGATCCTTCCTCCAAGGCTCCATCCAATATGAAAGTTGTTCATCACTGTCTAGTGGACATCTGACACAAGAGCACAACAGGAAGTCAGATTTCCAGCTAGCTGTGCCACATGAGCTTCAGACTGCAGCCATTAATTCATTCCTCTTTCTTAGAGTTCTGCATTTTACTATCACTCTATATCACCCCACACACAGGGCTGCAGAATTGTGTCTTCAACACTCTGAAAATGGTCCAGGAGAAAATTTCAATCCAAAGTTGTACACAAGACATTTTTGATTTATGATATCCTAACATCCTAAACAGATGCATCTGTGATTTCTCTTCACCAGCAGGTCCTCAGTACTGAAACTTTCAGTGGAATATTCACAGACGGAAAGGAATGAGATGAGGAAAAAAAAGCCTAACTCAATACCTCCTGAGCTCTGTGAATGACTCTTCAGGCTTTATAAGAGCTCCAGGATTTGATATTTCTCTCTTTTGTGTTCATGTTATTACTTGCAGGATCTACTACAGGATGCCTATGATGTGGTGCAGAGAGATATGGATGCTGCTTCAGTAAACAGGTAATGCACATATCATACACAAGTACTACACTCTCCTGGCGAAACAAGATCCTTGGCTTTACATTAAAGCAAATCTAAAATAGGGCAGTCAAATAATTTTTAATGGAGTTTTAATTATCAAGTATTTAAATTGCTCTATAATGGCAGAACAATCCAAATATGATTATTAAATAGCTTGAAATGAGTAAAAGCATCTAAAACAGGCTGAATCTTATATTTCATTTTAAATGATGTCATAACAAGTATTATTATTATCTGTCGGAGACAAACCTACATTGATCAGTAAAGCTAACTGTGATCATATGACAGGAACCAGAGAAGCTGAAATACATCTGGAATTATCATAAATGTTTCATAATCATTGTTATGATCACCCACACTCATTTTTTTTGTCTTACTTCGGCCACCTGATATCCACATAAAATGCTTGATCTTGAATTGTCTTCGCTCAGGAATAACGAACACCAGATGAATCCTAAATGGCTTATTCTGCACCGGGCATGCTCACTACACTTAGCCGAAAGGCTAAAATGTTTCAACACGGTTAAACGAGGCCAGTAAATGTAAAACATGGGCGCAAACACTGAAACATGAATTTCTATTTGTCTGTGATTATGTAAATATTATGAAAATGTAAATAGTATTTGAACAGTGAAATTTGTTCTGGCAGCCCTAATGGAAATGCATTAAGCCTACTGTTTTTTCATAATGGATGAAAGTGAAAAGATAATGTCTTAAAAGCAGCAAGTGGTCGTACAGGAAAAATGTAGCCTATGGGGAAAGCTCTAAATGCGTCTTTTTATAATCACATTGTGACGCACTGAATTGAAAGGAAGCAAGAGGTGCTTAAAGAGTCCTAGCCATCACCAGAGCATGGCAGAATATGTTACAGGCTTTATGACAGGCGTGATATTTCTGCCAGTAGAACAGCAGAACATGCATGTTGCATCGTATCAGAAACAGAATTATTTTGAAAATTGTAATCACATATATAGAAAAAAATAGTCACTCTTTACTAGTTGATGCTCTTGAAGCGTTGTGTATGACTGCTATGATGATAACGAATCGGTTTAGTTAAGCAGGAATAAAAAGGCTTAGGAAATTAATATCAAGGTACTGAATATAGTATATAGGGCCAGGAGAACCAAAAGAAGAGATAATACTCATTGACAGAGGCAATTAAAGCGTTCTCTTGTTTCAAAAGAGAAAACGTTGTCAGAGAAGCATCTCCAGAAAGGACAGAGAGAGGGGGAGATGACAGAGGCAAGTAGATGAGTGGATTGGAGGGGGGAGAATAGTCTCCTCACGTAGCACTCTAATCCAGGATGTCTGCTGCGTCTCGATTGAAACAATCAATCACAGTCAGGGGGGTGCTCCCTGTAGAATAGGCACACACGCGCACACACACACAGGATTAACTTGAAACACAAAGAAATAGACTTAAGCATACATAAAATAGACAAGCATTCACACATTATAAAGGTAGATATGAAAGTGCAGGTATATGGATAATTATAAATGTAATCAGTTCCACAGGAAGGAATTGTTAAAAAAAAAAAAAAAATTTAAGAATTCAGAATTCAGATTATTCATGTGAATCACTTGACAAATAATAGATTAATCATCTTAACTATAGCTTATGAACGAGAAGACCTTATTTTGCATCTGGTCTTTTTTTCAATAGCATTATGTACAACAAATGTGTGAGGTACAGTGTAAGACTGGAAATGTGATAAGTAATTTGTTTTAAATGAAAACATGTACACTACATTTTATAGATGTTTTCTTATTAATATATACAAGACAAAATTAGATAGGGTTAGATTAGATACTGCAGCACATCTTCAGCGGTCTTGTGGAATCCATGTCTAGATTGATCAGAGCGGTTTTGGTGGCACAAGGGGGATTTACACAATATTAGGCAGGTAATGTTGTAGCTGATTCTCAGCTTGGGTTGTTCCTGACCATCTGAACCAATTTTCTCTTAGCTGAGGATCACAAACAAACAACTGTGTGTAAGTACAAGTTATAGGGAGGAGATGGTCAGGAACAACCAAAGCAAGCTCAAGCCGAGGGCCAGCCATACCATTAAAACCACCTGCCTAATATTGTGTAGGTCCCCCTTGTGTTGCCAAAAAATCTCTGACTCAGCGAAGCATGGACTCCACAAAGCCTCTGAAGGTGTGCTGTGGTATCTGGCAACGAGACATTAGCAGCAGTTTCTTTAAGTCCTGTAAGTTGCGAGACTGACACAAATTTTGATTTTCACAAAGTTTGCTGCTTCAGTGTGTTTAGATCTTTTTTGTCAGATGTTATAAAATTGTCACTGAAGTACAATTAAAAGCATTTCAGTTAGTTTTTAACTTTTATTGACAAATAAGTCAATTTTATGCCAAGACTCAGTATTTATAATGTTGAAAGTTCTTTTTCAAGAATTCTGCAATTTGCCCTGGCATGCTGGATATCAGCTTGTGGGCCAAATCCTGACTGAAGGCAAGCCATTCTTGCCTAATCAGTGCTTGAGCTTGTGACATGGTGCTTCATCATGCTGGAAAAAAAGCATTGTTCATCACCAAATTGCTCCTTGATTGTTGGGAAAAGTTGTTCTTGGAGGATGTTTTGATACCATTCTTTATGCATGGCAGTGTTATTAGGCAAAATTGTGAGTGAGCCCACTCCCTTGGATGAGAAGCAACACCACACATGAATGGTCTCAGGATGCCTTACTGTTGGCATCACATAGAACACATAATCCTCACACAAGGTGCTCACCTTTTCTTCTCCAGGCAATCATTTTTCTAAATGTCCCAAACAGTCTGAAGGGTGCTTCATCAGAGAACATAACTTTACCCCAGTTGTCTGTAGTCCAATCCCTCTACTTCCTGTGGAATGTCATCTATCCTTGATGTTTCTCTTGCAGAAAAGTGGCTTCTTTGTTGCTCTTCTTGACACCAGGCCATCATCTTCGCCTCACTGTGCATTGAGATGCACTCAGACCTGCCTGCTGCCATTCCTGAGCAATCTCTGCACTAGAGGTGATCTGATCCTGTAGCTTAATCCTCTTTAGGAGACCATCCTGGCACTTGCTTGACTTTCTTGGGTGCCATGAAGCCTTCTTCACAGTAGTTGAACCTCTCTTGATGATCTGATAAATGGTTGATCTGAATGGAGCCATGTCCTTGCCTGTGAAGCCCTTTTGTTGCAAAGCAATGATGACTGCATGTTTCCTTAGAGGTAACCATGGTTAATAGAAGAAGACAATGATTTCAAGCACCACCCCCTTTTAAAGCAACCAGACTGCTCTTCTAATTCAATCAGCATAACTAAGTGAAATCAGCTGTGATATCAGGAGTTTTTGTTCATTTTCATGACAAGAATGTCAGTCAGTCAGTCAGTCAGTCATTTTCTGTACCGCTTATTCCCAGTTACGGGGTCACGGGGGAGCCGGTGCC
>JAOTRJ010000016.1:7491747-7509388 GCA_028564905.1 Leptodoras praelongus
ACACAGAAATTTCCCAGGTCGTCCCACCCGGGGATCGAACCCGGGTCCTTCTTGCTGTGAGGCGACAGCGCTATCCACTGCGCCACCGTGCCGCCCTCCAGTATATTATATAACATGAAAACGTCTTCAAGTATCCTGGTGATATTTTTGCCATACAGTATTCCTCGCCTCTAGAAAGAAACAGGAGCGTGTGTAGGATTTGCTTCCTGCCACTGACTCAAATGAATCTTTCAATCGGAAAGGTGTTTATTATTATATTATTAAGTGCTGTCAAGTCATTTCTGACTCCTAGCTACCATATGAATATCCTGTCTTCTGTTTGGCTCATCAGACTACCGAATGGCTGATTCATGATTCCTCTGATTTATTGTATCCATCCATCTTTTGGAGTCAGAAAGGCAGAAGAAACTGTAAAGACGGATCTTTACTGTAACTTTGTAACACCCATGTGAAATTTATGAGAAGACTAGAGCAATCTTTGAAAGCTTAATTAAAACATTCAAATACGAGTTGTTTTCAAGAGCCATCTTAATGGGACCAGCTGTAAGATTATAGCATTGTGAATTTTTTTTTTCTTTTAATTTGTCCGTTCCATATTTACTGTCTGTAACATTGCAATATAACATAACTCAGCATGATGTTTAGAGCAGAACTTCTGAAGCGCCCATGTGTTAACGTTTACAATGGTCTCTGGGTGGAGCTCAGTAAACTCCGATGGTGGTGTGTTGTCCATGTCGTGTAAATCCACATCCTCTTTTATAAGTTCTGTTTTTCAGTTCTCTGACTGAATAGAAAGTATTTCCCCGTACTTGTTTTTTTTTTAATAATAAGCGGTTTAGCAATCTAATAGTTTGCTGGCTTGACATGATCTCAAAGAAAGTTTTGCGTAATTTGACAACCGAAATGCATGAATGTATGATATAATGATATATTCAGTAACTAAGCCTTGTTACTTGAGTTTGGCTGTGATGTTGGTTCTAACCTAGCTCTCCCTGCTGAAGAGCAGGTTGCAGATTAACACAGTTTGCTTTCTGTACAGCCTCATGCGTCACGGAGCAGATGAGCTGTGAGATGACGGTTCAGGTGCATGCATGTGTTTAAAATTGATGACTGGGTTAATATATCTGTATGTCTCTATTTAGTACCAGAGATCATCTGTGGTGAACCGTATTTTGGCCAAGAGTCCAAGAAGTTGTTAATGTTCACAGAGGGTCTGATGTTTAAGCTGCCCCAGTGTCTTCTCTCAGTGTGGTCTCAATCAAGCACACTGAGCTGCAGAGCCTTGTGTGGCATCTGGACACAGTTTTTAGAAGCAAGGATGTAATTACCGCCATCAGGTGGAACCTCCATGGGTGAAGTGTAGCCCGCAGTCCGTGTCTCAACACGCCTTTGAAGCTGCCGACGGAGACGAGAGACGATAGCCGCAGAAGTGAGACCAGATGAAGTTTCAGCATGCAAAATGATCACAAACACAGCCTGTACATCACGCACATTTACAAGCCACAAGGAAATTGTGCTGCTTGTACTTTATTGTATGTAAGTGTGTAGCAGTGTCTGCCATACAAAGGAGTATAATTTTACTCCAGGCTAGTAAAATGTGGTCCGTCTCTGGAAAGAGTTGTTGTCTTTTTATAGAGCAGCTTGTTATCCAGAGATATGTAACTCTGTTCAGTGTACGAGCGTGAAATCAACTCTCGTACTATTTTAATTCGGTTCAGAGGGACAAGAATTCAACTCCGATTTTGCAATCTGTTCTGAGGAACTGCAAATTTACTCTGCTACAAATGTACTTCCTCAGGGCAGAAACAACTCTTTATGAAAAACTACGCAGCTATTTTTCCTGCGTAGTCGCTTGTGGGGGTGTAATGTCTAGCGTTTTTTTGTTTCAATGAAAAACGAGTAGCCAAAATGTAAAGGCTTTTAAAACTAACTAGCACTAAGGATAAAAACAGTGCGCTGATCACGTTGCCTTCTAGGCTTTGAAGTAGCCTTGTTGGCTGCTGTTGGTCCAAGGTATCGTTTGAGCCAATCACGTGGATTTGCATCCTACCTAATTTGATACAGAATAGAGCAAAATCTCGATTTAAAGGTCGTCTGGTGCTCTGGTGTTTGCCGTATGGGCTGAAGTCACAGCTCCATGTTGTGCATGTATGTAGAGAATGAATGGCCGTCTGTCACCTTGTCGCTTACTAGTGTGAACACAGGGTTAGTGTAATTAGCACATCTTACATTTACATTTACGTCATTTGGCAGACACTCTTATCCAGAGTGACTTACATTTTATATACATGACATGCATGATCTCATTTTTAAGGGTTAAGGGCCTTGCTCAAGGGCCCAACAGTGGCAGCTTGGTGGTGCTTGAACCCCCAACCTTCTGTTCAGTAACCCAACACTGTAACCATTGAGCCTCCCCTGCCCTTACACAGAGGTTATCCAGGCTTAATGTGAGAATTAGTGCAGATGCAGCCGTTTTTGGCTCACCGTTGTGGCAAACTCATCAAAAATTCTGTGCACTAGTCCATAACCGCAACCACTATTTGTGACCTGCTGACCTGTCTAAACTCATGACCTGTCAGTATTCCCATACAAATATAACTATCCATAGCAAGTGCTCCCTCATGAGCCAGAGCTTTTAAACGTCTCTTTGATGAAGGTTGGATACGTGGCACATTCAGTCTTATCATTTTATTTATTTTTTTTTTGAAAGCTCAAAATAAGATGAGGATCCCTGAATCGCATACACTAGCTTTGTTCAGATCCTGTAATCTGATGCGCCGTTGCTACTGCTCCCAGGATACACTGAAGATAACAAAACTCTGAACATATAAACGTGCCTTCAGGTGTTGACTACAAGTTTCCATTTGCACTCAGTTCTGTGTTCCCAGATGGCCGTGCATGAAAAGCGCAGACGGTTTGGTGAACATGGCCTTGAAATGGGATATCTGCCTGTTAGGCTTGTGTGGATTCTGTTGCAACACCAGGTGTGTGTGTGTCTGATAGCAGGCTTGTTTATTCAGCCTCAGAGTATGACCTCATAGCTTTGCATTGCAGTAGATGCGAGTAGCCAGGTAGCATGCATGTCGAACCAAACAAAGGTCTGTCTCTTTCTTCATATCTCATCAGCTACCTATGTCTCCTCCACATGTCGTGTAGATTATTAGGAATCTCAGGATGTGATTGTCAGTGACTATATTTCTAGAGATGTGTGCTCATTTTTGATATAGTAATGTTTTACGGGGTGGATAGTAATGGCGCTGACTTTCCCTAGTCCAATATGAGCATTAAAGGTTACATGGTTAATCATTTCCACGCTTAATGGTGTGCACAGAGGGCATCCTGTTAATGATATATGGATAACACTGTTACAGTCAGCATTCAGCTCCGACATCAGCTCAGTTTTTATAAAGGACATGTACTGTAATTCTACGTAAACCCTTTACTTATTGAACTGACATACATGCTTTCAAGCAGCACTAACCTTTAACAATTGCCTTCATCTCTTCAAATGAAGTATTCCAAAAAGTCTCTTCTTTAACTGTCACTTCAGTAGAAACAGCTGTTAAAAGTTTAGAGAAATATGTATACAAACAACAGGCTTAACCTTAATGTGTAGAGATATGTAAAAATGATACGTTATGAGCTTCTGTTTATTATGTCCTTATTTAGGGACTTTACACACTTGTTAATGTTTAACCCTGTTGGGCGGGTTCCAAGTAGTGTGTTATTGTATCGTAGATTATTATATTGTAGTAGTTTATTCATGTCTGTGTGGACTATTGGAAGGACTGGATTCAGCTTGGCTCTCAGAGAGGGAAACAATTTGCAAAAGTTCCAGTCCTGTTCCAGTCCAGCTTTATCTCCTACTGGAGAAATGACAGAGTTTCTTACTAATACTAAATTTTCTTCAGGTCTTTTGAAGCCTGTTCCATTATTCTGTCAGTGCCTTAAGGGCACTTTAAGGTTTTGAGTGTTGTGTTGCCAGTGTCACATATGATAGCCTCATAAAAATGATCTATGAATACATTTGATCAAAAACGTAATTTCCCCTGATAAATGTACCTTGAAATGAGACTATGTGAAAAGGAAATATCTGCAAGGTGCTTGATAGGTGCAGCTTTCCAGTATGTGACATAAAGAGGAAGTGTATATTGTTTTTGGTCTGTTATGTACACTCTTCAGTTCTGAGAGCTCTGATATTTGAATTGTTCTCTTGCAATGACTTGCTTATCTTACACACCCAGGACTGTACAGGGTACAAGAAGTCCTGGCCTTTATAACTTTTATATAATCCAGAATGCCAAGCGTGTTCTTGGGAGTATTCTTCACTAAGCAGAATATATGAGATGTTAAGCCTAAAGAATGGTGGGAGAAAGGTATATAAGCAATTGATGGTGATGAAGGTTGCAGTATTACAGATGTCTGAAGATCCCAAGAAAACCCAAGCATATGATCAGACACTGGTCCCTTCAGTGGGTGATCACAATGTAATCACCAGACCGAAAACCAAAACCGCACTAGGCAGCGTTAGGGGAATTACAAAAGAAGCTTCAACGAATAAGATAAGGGAATTTCCAGTTACCCAATCAGCTTGATAAAATAATAATCATTGCTTGTGATTCTGTAGTCCGAAGTGAAGAAATAGCCCGATGATCTTGGCTAAAGTGTTCACATATCATCTGTGTAGCTTGATGTGATCACAGAAACTTTTTTTCTAACATTGTGTTAATCACTGTGTCTCAGTCCCAGCCCTGGGGGAATCTTCATCATGTGAGTCATTTTTGTCTGAACAAGCCAGGGAAAGCCTAAACTATATAGTACACTTGAGAGTCATCTCCACTTTTCAATGTCCTTCCATTCTCAGCTAAGCAAGAATGAGTGGCAGCTATGAGAACTTTGCTGGAACAGTAGGCTACCCGTTTTGCAGCTAAGACAGGCCGAAACTGAAGAAAGGGCTCAGCTGAAGAAAGGTAATTATGTAAAGAATGTGTCTGGACGGAAAGGTGTGGTGGCCGTGGACTTCCTGTGCTAGCGGGAGAGGAAGGAGTACAGAGGGCCACTTCTCCAGTCCGCTCAGTTCTGGATTATAGGAGTAGTCCTTCCCAGAAATGTCCTACATAAGCCAAAACTACATAGCAGGTTATACTCAGCCCGTTTCAGCCTTTTGGTTTTGCTGGTATTCACTAGCAGGAATGATGACATCAGATCAGAAGTATTGTCAGGCAGGAGTGTTCCAACAAACCTGTCTGACCACAGATCCTGTTCCACTGACTACAATGTGCAGGATGTACATGACCAACAGCATGACACACTCTAAGATTCATCTAATCACCAAGACAGCTCAACTATCTATCAGCCCATAGTGGCTCAGCATACAGCCTTTCTTTATGTATTAGTGCCTGGGTGCCACATGGCCTCTTTTCTGGTGATAAGTGGAAGCAGGCTGCAGTTAATGCTTTTCTCTTTAAAGTAATGAGCTTTGTTAGAGGTAAAGTTAAGTTTATGCTTGACAGATGGACCTTGAGGACTGTTAGTGGTTGTTTCTGTAATCTTCATGTCCTTCTTCCTTACACTGATCTTGGTGTGTAGGCAAGGGAGGATTCGGCAACTCACAATGTGGGAGGCAGGGCTTTTATATGCCATTACCTCACTGACCAAGTGTTTGTTTTGCCTTAGTCATGCTTGGCCGTGCAGTACAGGCCAACTTAACCCCTTCCTTTTCACGTATGACCTCACTCTTGTTCTAGTCGTTATACCTTGATGAAATGTCTTCAAGCAGGCATTATATGAGTATATATCAACTAAAAAGCAGGTGCATGCTGTATGAAGAACCACCGAATCAGAGAAGTGCATTTATGGCTAGATATGACCACAGTACTGTTTGTTATATTAAATAATGTTTAGTAGTGATGTCAGCACTGTCTTGGAGGTCTGACACCGAGCTAGACCGAGTTAAATCGACACCAGACAGTTTACACAAACAGGGTTTTCCAGTCCAGCCCAAACAATGAGCCACCATGAGCGAGCCAACAGGACCCACATCATAAAGATAATGGTGCGCTCTGTGTTTCCAGTGGGATTCTCTACCGCACACACTAATGGTACATCCTACAGATCTCGTATACAGAGATATTCAGTACACTGATTGCCACTAAAAGGGGCTGGTGGAGCATGTTTACGTAATGTTTTAACTTGACAAAGTTTTAAGGGGTATTTTGCTTGACACTTTAACTTCAGCAGAAAGTGTGTGGTGAAGTTAATTGCCCTACTGAGCTTGTGTGGTGTTGGAAGCCCTTCATTATGAAAGTCTGTGGGTTATAAATGTGTCTTTTGGCTTTTGTTTGCCATTGCTTGCATGGAAACCAAGTTAATGTGGGTGAGAAAAGATTTAAAGCTGGCTTGCATGTGTGAGAAGAGCTCCTTAGCTTGATGTACTGATTTAAGCCTTGGAGGCTTTCCAGTCAGCAACATCAACACAGGTATTACTCAGATGATGACTAATATGATGCCTACGACTCAGCCACATGTAGACAGCTTTGATTTAAATCCGGTGATAGGAATGGATATTCCTCACTCTTGACACATGCTGCTCAGGCCCAAAATACACTTGTTCTCATAACACCTTAGGGGTGCACCCAGATAGCACCTGTCATTAGGCTAAGCCAGGTATGATTCACTCAGTAAGTGAGGTCAAGCTGAAGCCATTCCAAGCTTAACATTCCCATGCAGTAAGAGTGCACCAGGCCTGGACATTCCAGTGCTAACTACACATACGTTTCTAAACTAAACTATTTTTACAACCACAAGGGCACAACCTTCTTCCTTGCTCTCAATATCACTAACATAGCTACAGTGTGCAAAAAAACCCTCAACCCTTCTGATATTGCTTCTGGGATTTTTGAGATGGAAGTATGCAGCATTTGAAACAAAACCCAGCTCTCAGACTGGTACAATATTTAAACAGTACTCTCCAGGTCTTTGTGTGTCGATGTGTTGGCATTATTGCCTGAGAGAAAACCTTACCTTATAAGGGACTATGTGCCTTCTGTGTTAAGCTGTACCGCAGGCTTTCAAGCTTTGTTTTGAACAGACCAGCTCGTGAAAGCTGACCTGCTCCTCTCTGCCGTCTTATGACCATGTAAGACCAGAGTGCACACAAAGCTGCCGACGGTAACAGCCCGTAGAGCGGCAGTCCAAACGTGCCTAACATCTTTCACTCAATATTCCAGCCTAATGTTTAGTTTGAGTGGTAGGACGTGAGGAGCAGTGTAGGGGTCTGCTTCACAGAGTATGTTCCAGTCCAGCAGAGTCAACTATGTGCATACACTTCACGTTGGACTGTAATTGACTTTTATGGAATGTATAGTATTTTAAGCGCACATGGCATTAGGTGCCTTGCTGCAGTGCATGGGTATAAATATTACTTTGTCTGCCTCAGCTAGTCATGAGCATCATTCAGCGCAGTGCATCAGAGCTCACTTATTTGTCAGAAGTCATTCCCTGTTGAAGTTACACAACACAAATTGGACAATGAGATGTTGCAACATTCTTTTCCCTTCAAGAGTGTTTGAATAGTTTTGTAATGACTCTTTAATGGGTTGGGCTGATTTTCGTCAGTTCTTAGACTCTTAGACTGACAAAATAATATGGATATTCTGATGTCCTAATGCACTTTTCTGATGTATATAATCTGTATTCTTTTTAAAAAATGATAAATATTTTCACATCATTTTTGTTCTCTTTTTTAGCGATAAGTAATTTGTTATAGACATTAAATTAAAGTATAATTAAGCAAACATTTTGCTGAAACTCTACCATTTTATGCAACATGTACCCCTATAAGCAACATGTACAGAAAGGGGATGGCAGGTGTGTTTGTGTCTGTGTGGTTGTGTATGCTGCTGTCTGCCAATATGGATTAATTCTATATTGACGTAACAGAAACATTTTCTTTAGCTTATTTTACTTTGCAATTTCTTGTTATTGACTCTCTTTTTTTCTCTCTCTCTTGTTTAGGATGCCGAAAAGGAGAAAGACCTCCGGACTCATCTCAGTTATGAGGAGATCAGGCACAAGATCGAATTGTATAACGCAGCCACACGAGACCACTTTAAAATGACACTGGTGAGTTTCTCCTTCCTCTTATTGCTGTACTATGTCCACCAACTGCCAGTTGTTCATTATTATCCACTTAACAAAAAGTGTGCCTTTCCTGACCTCTCTTTGGATGCACATGTAATCAATGGCAGGTTAAGTTGATCTCTAATGGAGGAGAGATTATATTTCTGTACACACTGTGTGCTTGGGAAGTATTCGTACTTTTTTTTTGGTATGTAAATGGGGAAGATAAAATGCTTAAATGTATTCTTCCTGTTTACTCTGATAAACTCAATAGACTGCTATCCAGTCTCATGCTTTAGTTGTGTGGAATCTGACTAGGTTAAATTGCAGTCGCTAATTTATAATATACAAGCCCAATTCCATTGAAGTTGGGACGTTATGTAAAGCATAAATAAAAACAGAATATGATGATTCGCAAATCCTTTTCAATCCATATTCAATTGAATACACTTCAAAGACAACATATTTAATGTTCAAATGGATAAACTTCAGTGGATAAAGCTTCATAGTAAAAGAGTGCGTGTACTAGAGTGGCCTGCCTGCAGTCCAGACATGTCTCCCATTGAAAATGTGTGGCGCGTTACAAAGCACAAAATACCACAAAAGAGACCCCGGACTGTTGAGCAACTGAAGCTGTACATCAAGCAAGAATGGGAAAGAATTCCACCTACAAAGCTTCAACAATTAGTGTCCTCAGTTCCCAAACGCTTATTGAGTGTTAAAAGGAAAGGTGATGTAACACAGCGGTAAACACGCCCCTGTCCCAACTGTTTTGGAACGTGTTGCAGGCATCAAATTCAAAATGAGAGAATATTTGCAAAAAGAAAAACCCAATAAATATTATCCGTTTGAACATTAAATATCTTGTCAGTGTAGTGTATTCAATTGAATATGGGTTGAAAAGGATTTGCAAATCATCATATTCTGTACGTCCCAACTTCATTGGAATTGCTGTTTTCAGCTATGAGATTTGGTGTTAGACGCTTGCATCGAGTTTGGCTATCGTATATATTTCCTGCCAACTTGTTTAACTCTGAGCTGGTTGGCTAAAATTATATGGCACCTTTGCACCGGTCTGAGTTTTGCCAGTATTTCACATATTTGTGTGTTCCTGATTCTGAAAAGTCGACCGGATCACCTGAGATTTGAAACATGTGCCATAAGTACAGCAGCGATGTGCGTCACATGACCATGAAGCACATTAAGCATTACATTTAAGCATAAGCAACAAAGGAAAACATTTGCTTTGAGAAAGTCACTAAAGTGTAAGGTATTCTTTTCCACTGATTTGTGCAGCCCTGATGCAGCAGCTCACCTGTAGAGTCTCTGTCTCTTCTGTCACAGAGACGTTACTCGTGCTGCCGACCCTGCGTGTCTCCCTTCAGCCTTGGCTCTTTGAGTAATGACAAGGCCAGTGTGATGGGAGAGGATCGTTATTTGTTTGGGATACCTACTTGATGATTCACATATAGATGACCTGTGTTGTTAGGATGGCAGTTCTTCGTGGGATATCCTATGTTAGAATAAGCGTTTGAGAGATGGAGAGAAAGATACTGCTTTAAGTGCATTTTCTGCTATGAGACAAGATACACACACCTAGAGCAATATGCTATTTCAAAGATTACTCAAAATAGCAAAGTGTCTTTTGTCAGTTTGCTTTAAGCGTCTCGCCCGTCTCCTTTCTTTGTTTCTTTTAGCTTGAGGCAGTCAAGTTTTTACTTCTCCTTTGGGTGTGAGTGCTACTGACATAATACAAGTGTGTGTGTGTGAGGATGGTGGGGGGTGATGTGGAATGGTGATGTCAGGCCCCCATGTTTTGGCTAGTTAAGCACAGCTCCTGCATTCCAGTGGTGTATTTATGTTACAGTACAGTAAGTAAGTGGAGCACTGGGCCTGCCTCCTGACCTATTATTACCCCCTTCGTGTCTTCCCTTTGGCACTAACATTTGGGCTAACAGACTTGGAGAGATAGTGTTGCCTGTAATCTGAGGTCCATCTGGACTTGAGGCTTTACTCTAGAAATTGAGCCTTTGCTCTTTGACTCATCTTATTACACATGCGGAAAGTGCAGGATTGAGTGTACAGTGTCATTTACACATATGGTCAGTCTCCCAGTATTTTAGTTGTAGGAGGAATTTGAAGCAAGTACAGAGGTGGCGGTGATGTTTAATTAAATCTGCTTGAAAACTGTTGCTGTGAAAATCAGTCGCCAACGAATAGTTTGGAAGGGCAGCTTGTAGGAGACACTCGAGGCTGACACGAAAACAGCGATTTCACAACAAATTTCTGTTTATCTTACGATTAGGAGAAGATTATTCATCAAGAGTATTCACTCCTCTTTAGTGAATGCTTCATTCTGCTCAGAGTCATGGTGGATAAGGAGACTCTCCCAGGAACACACCCTGACTGACACCAGTCCCACGCAGGGCATCATGCACACAGATTTACACAGAGAACCTGAAGAAGATGTGAAACTCCACCCAAACCATAACCGGAACTCAGGATTGAACCGGAAATTCTTTCTAATTTAACACATTTAAAAAAAAACATTGACAAAACTCTCTACTGATTTATATTTACCGATTATGTCGACCTGGTGCTTTACTGTAGTAGATGCACAAAATACAACGGAAACGTGCATATAAATCAGCGTTGTGTGTTTTTCTTTTTTTTGACAGAATTTCCTGCCCAGTGTGTTTCTAAGAGTGCATATTTTCTCTGTGTCTAGGATACTTATTATGCGGAAGCTACATTTAACATTTCTTTTTTATTTTCTCTCTCTGCTGGCAGAATTCCGATGGCTTGTATACCGGCTTCATAAAGGTGCAGCTGGAGCTGCGACGGCCCATCACTGTGACAGGAGGAGTATCGGGGATGAAGGCAGCGGAGGCGTTTTATTTACCGCGTGGCTCTGTAAACACTCTGCACATCAGCAGCTCTAACACGGTACAGCAGGTGATCGAGGCTCTGCTGCAGAAGTTCACTGTGGCCGACAACCCAGCCAAGTTCGCCCTGTACAAGCGCTTCCGCCGTGAGGACCATGGTGAGCCATGAGTGTGTGTGTATGTACTTACATGGATGTGTGTATGCACAGGAGTCCGTTCATTAATTATCCTTATGCAGCATTGTGTGTGTGTGTGTGTGTGTGTGTGTGTGTGTGTTTATTTATGGACTGTGTGTTTATTTATGGACTGCCTGTAGTACCTCTAGATCATGCAGTTACTCCAAGTGTATGATTTCTGCTTCTTCTGCCAAAAATATCTGAATGGCACACACACTTATACACACACACACACACACACACACACACTCAGAGGCCAGTTGTCCACACTAGATTGTTGACAGCTGGTACACTTGTTGCTGGCCTCTTTCCACACATACACAGCTCTCGGTAAGGGTTCTCTTTGCAGACCCACACTGTCTAGTTCTGCAAGTTCTCTCTGACTTCCACACAGACCGATTTCACTGGAAATCTCTGTTCGAATTCCTCTTTCATTAGAAACCATTCCAGCTGTCTACTCTGTAATCGGGGCTTAGACATCCTGCTGCTAAGGGCCTCCTCTGACGTCAGAAACACTTCCTGTGTGTCTCAGTATTAAAGTAGCTGTGTGTGCTGTGAGTATGTATGCAGTCCTGTAGTGGTGATCCACATACCAGGATATATGATATACAGAGCTTGTCAGTGGGAGACAAACAGAACGAGTAAAGATGTTTACTGGTTTTACATAGAGTTGAAAAATATGAAAAGTTGCCAGAAGAGGGGAAATGTGCTGACGCTGCTGTCTGGGTGTCTCCGTCGTGTCTTCCCTGCGGAGACAGGAATGTCTCAGAGTTTCTCTCCCCTCGTTCTGAAATCCCCCCTAGCTGCAAGCCAAGGAATGAGAATGTGGGTTGTAGTATGTGGGGAACACACACACACACACACACACACACACACAGTGTCATGCAATTGTGTGTTCCACTCGTTGTTAAATGGCACATGCTAAGTCTGTGAGCTGTCTTAATTAAATGCCCCGTCTAGACTAACTTTGTGAAGAGCATAAAATCTGAACTTGGTCAGGAACTTCTGCTACAGAGCTTATTACAGAGAACAGAGTGCCGCTTATTATCAGCCCACATCACAGTGATAAAATGCAGCGTACAAAATGAAAACGATGGCACGGGTGTCGTGCTAGAGACACAGCAGCAGCATTGGGTTTTTATTTCAAACTTTTTTAATTTCATTTTAAAATTTTGTTACGGTGTTGAAAATCACAATGCACCATTAAATACACTGTGATTTACTATATGATTATATTATATGTTATAATTATATAAATGTATAGCATTATTAGAAGTTATTATAGCCCTGTCAGTTATTATTATATATTATTATTGAGTTCTTGCTTGACCTTTCGCTTGAATTCTAATGGGTTTAATCCAAACCTTAAAAACAAGGTGTTGGAACATTTGTGAATAAAAAAAAAACTATATCACTCCAAAAGATAGGCAGAACAGTATTGTATGAGTATTAATACCAAGCCCAATATTTAAGTGGTTCATATGTTTGTGTGCTATGGCCAAGGTTTGAGGATCCGTGTCGGAATGAAATACTCGTTATTTCTTGCTTAAGTCCATTAGGGTCATTAAATCAATTAATGTACAACCTGCTAACACAAGGTCAGAGAGCAAGAGACTCCTGTAGTTCAAATTACAGCCAAATAAAAAAACAAAACAAAAAGTAGCACCAGTGACCTATAGAAAACTATAACAGAACAGACAGAACAAAACTTGTAATGGTTTTCATGTTTTTCACTTCTAGAGGAAAAGGGAGCGTCCGCTCACGGCTCTAGAAAGTACCGAAGGCTTTAGAGATATCCCCACTGGGTCGGTATGGTGGTGATATGAGTCGCTTTTTTATTGGTTGTTCTATAACCTGGTGTCTGACCAGCTCTCAGTGGAGAGTGTTTTTCTTAATGTTTTTGGTTATTGTTTCATGATCTATTCCACAGCTGTCCTAATCACTGGCCCACCTCGCGTCCTTATCCAGATTTACATTTAAATAACATTGTTTAGTGGTGTAATATGAGTCCTGAGTACTACACCGCCACTATCCAGCAGTTTGTTTCTTGGAAATTCAGAAGAAAGACGCCATTACAGAAGAGTGCTTACTTATCATGCATGACTTGACGCTTGAACTGCAGCATTCACAGTCAGTTTCAACGTTCTTGTTTCCTTTCTGACGTTTTGTTACCCAGTGTTACCTGTGCAAAAGGGTTTGGGAGTGAATGACTTGTCATAGCTGCCAGAGTAATCCTAGATTTATGACTTTTGGCTTCCTTGTTGAAAGATAATGGTGAATATCGAGATATTTGGCTAATGTTGAATATCAGTCTTCAATCAGACATTCTTTCTGTGTGTGTGTATTTATTTATTCATTGTTTTGCTTAATTCTGCACTGATCTATATCCATGGAATGTCCACGGTGAAAGAAATTCTGAAATAATTCTATTTTTGCAATAAAGCAGTGATCATCTTTCTCTTATTATTGAGCAACATGATCATCATGATTATCTTAACCATTATCCTGCAGCCCATATGCTTTTTATTTCTTATTTGACCATAGATAATGGTTGTGTGTGTGTGTGTTTTCCCACAGTGTGTGTGTGTAAGCTGTCAGAAGGAGAGCACCCTCTGCTCCTGCGTCTGCTGGCTGGGCCAAACCTGGACACACTCAGCTTCGTCCTCAGAGAACAACAGACGGGAGAAGTCATGGTAGGCGTCACTCGTGTTTCCTGCCCCGGAGCAGGTCAATAGTGTTAGGAGCTGCTTGATTGAACACATCTATTGATCTGCACGCCCCTTTTCTCTCTCTACAGTGGGACGCTTTCTCCATCCCCGAGCTGCACAACTTCCTGCGCATCCTGGATAAGGAGGAACAGGACCAGGTCCGTGTGATAACCGCACGCTATAACATCTACCGAGAGAAGCTGGAGGAGGCACTCAGAGCGACTAGCAAGCCTAACTAACTAGGCTTTACAGACACACACACACACACACACACACACACACTGAGAGAGACAGAGCAGACTGGTGCCACATAGAATGAACTATGAGGTGACGCATCTCTCTCAGAATCTCTGCGCTCCAGAGAACATGTGGGGTTGCTCATTTAAGTGTGCCACACTTTCCCAGAGTGCCATATTCCCATCTCACACACCCTTTTCTTCTTGTTCAGTTACCTCTTGAACTTGTGAATGATGCAAGCTTGAGAATCTGTTCTGTTTGATTGTTTTATTTAATTGGTTTGTACATATTTTAGTTTTTTAATTTATGTGGGGAAGCTTTGTTTTTTGTTTTTTTTGTTTATAAGAGTCTTATTTTTAAGGGTCATAGCAACAATCCAGAAAGAACGAATCGAGAGAAAGGCAGTAACAATGGGTTCTGCTGACGTGTAAGTTTCATTTACCAAAGAAGTACATTTGACCTTGTTGAAATGAAAGTAGATCTGATAGAGATTGAGCTGATTGTCTAATCCTGTGTGTAAAATGCTTCTGTTATAATCTGGGCTAGTTCTGTGGCTGCACTGTCAGGCATAGAGTCAAGCTGCAGTACCAGTGTTAGTATTACCAGGCCTGTTGAATGCCTCCTCATAACAGGAGACCAAACTGACAGTACATTTGCTAGTAAAGGAAGATTGTAGTGTTGGGAATCCAGACATTAAGCACGAAGTGTCGGAATATGAGCATAAACTATAAGAAAAGATAAAGAGGGAAGACAGGATGTAGGGAACGCCCTGTAAATGGAGGAAAGGAAAGGAAAATGGTGAAGGATCGTAATGCTGGTCAGTGCGTTGGTCTAAGCTAAGTTGGTTCAGAGCCGGATGAAAAGACTTCTGAAAAGAAGTCGGAGAAGAAGCGCGTTTTGTCATGGAGCAGAAGCAATTGCAGGAAGTTGACATATGGAGATAGAGGAAGTTGAAATGCATTCTGAGGAACTGTCATGCACTGGTCTGGGAACAAACTTGATGAATGCCGTTCTGGTGCTCACGCTGACCTCAAGGGCTTGACGTGTCTGTTGGTGCCAAATGTCCATTTAAAACTGAGGGTGATTATCTATAATATTCTCCCGTTATCGGATCCTTTACCAGAGATAAGCAGCAGACAGAAAGAACAAGGCGTGTGCTGTTTGGCAGTGGTCTTAGGGGGAGGGATGTACCTTTGGTCCAGCTTTAAAAGGCATTAAGCTGAGTGAAGATTAAAGATGCATGCTGGAGGATGCTCTCACTCTGCCGAGCTGTAGGCTAAGCGTCTGTATCGTATTTCAGCTGCAGCTGTTCGAGATCTCTCTGATTGATACTGTAAACGTGTGTTTGGGGGATAAGGCATAATCACATAGTCTACCACAGAATAGCAGTCTTGATAATATAAATAACCTGAATGACAGTCTGCACAGAGAGTTTGCCTTGTATACTTGCATCTCTCTTTTAGATGCTGTTAAATGTACTGTAGTTCATTCTATGCAGAAATCAGAAATGTGTCTTAAAGAGCAGACAATCTTTCAGCAGGCTGTGCTACTTTGTCTTGGTGAACATTTACACCATGTTAAAGTTTTTTTTTTAAATGATACTTGTGTATCAGTGGTTGATTTTTGTTTTTGTTTTTTTTATTATTGTACCTATGCATATTTTATTAGAACATGTTTCTGCGAGTAATGCATGCTGGTTTTCTGAAGGGCGCTGCATTATATTGAGTTGCGGCGTCTGATCATGCATTGATTTAGTGGTGATGTGGGGACATCTGTTGGTCTTCTGCTGTAATAGCACCTTTACTTCACAGTCCTTTTGCTCATTGACGTTTTTTTTCTTTCTTACTTTAAATGAAATGTTTATTTTTATAACCAAAGATACAATGTAAAATTTCATATTTAATTTCAATTTAGAGAACTTGCCTGCTGCACTCACAGAGCTTGTATTACTCTGTATATAGCCTGTGAGGTCATGTAACCATGGCAACACTTTCTCTTAAACACTGGGTTAGATATATTTTAGAATCAGATGTTTCATTATTGCAGGAGTTTTTCATCAATGAGACGTTGGTGATTAGCAGCGCGGTGGCCGTGGCGGTGGCGATGGCGGTGGCGCTGTTATTCTGGTTAAGACTGGGGGTTACCCAGAGCTCCTGTAATGTTACTTAGTAATAGATACTACACCATTTTGGGCACTTTACATTGTAATTCAGGGAAGAGCTTTTTATTTTTGTCAGCTTTGGATGCCTTAAAAACATACCAGAAACGTACGGAAGTCCCGTGGAAGCTTCACGCCTAAACTTTTTTATTTTATTTTTAAAAAGCAAGCAAGCTTCTGTAGTTTTGTAGAGCAATACTGTGAATGTTCCAGCTGTCCAACTGCATCACATTTTATTAACCTGTTCTGTAAAATCTCCACTAAAAACACTAAGTATGTGTAGTACTACTAAAGGAATTTCCTTTCTAAATGCATGCATTATATTAATCCATGCATATCGGTTCTGGCTATGAAGGACATCGCTGAGCAGTTGCAGCATGTGAGAAAGAGAAAGGCGCTTTTGCCTTTTAAACTTTTTCATCGGCTAAACCATGATATCTTTTACAGAAATTTTTATTACTTTTTTTCTTTTTGCAACGTTTGCAGGTCTGCCTTGCCATAGTCAATGTCTGCTTCTCAGTGCATTGAATGGAATGTTGGTGGAATTTGAATACAAATCCCCAACCATTACATTTCCCACTGGTCATTTTAGGATTTTATCCAGTCCAAAAGCTAAACCTGATCACACCTGTTTAAGAGATGATTTAAGATTTGTTAGGCTACTGGTAATGAAAGTGGCTCAGAGACTTCAGTGCTGTGAGGTGGACTGTGCCAAATGCATATTGTTGTAATAAAGATGTTGTATTTGTGACGTGGTTGTTTTTTTTTTTATTTAAAGGACCTGCTTCTAAACAAGAAGTTATTAAACAGAACAAAGAACCTTTTTTATTTAGAACTGAATCACAAAGAGTAAGTGGATCACAACAACAATAATAAAATTCATAATAATCGTTATAAAGCCAAAATAATGTTAATACTGTAATTGATCTTAAACATGCAAACATACATTTCTCCTTGTCACATTCAGTGCTAATGCCTTCCAGTGTAGTCTGTTAAAATAACCTGCGACAGAAGAACTGCTGCTGTTAATTTCTCAGGGTGGTGTCTAATTAAATGCCTCCTGAATGACATTGCTGCATGGACACTTAGAAATGAACAGCACAGTAGATCAGATTTTCCCTGCTTCTCATATTGCCAATGCATACTTGGTAATATGATTGCATTATACTATTGTTTGCACCTAATTCAAAATTAATTAAAATTAATTTTAACTAATTAAAATGCTGCTAAATATATATATATATATAAAATTGGACCTGGCTAAATTGGACCAGCCTGATGGCCAATCTTCATTAATTGCACATTGCACCAGTAAGAGCAGAGTGTGAAGGTTCAATTAGCAGGGTAAGAGCACAG